>JAANSN010005934.1:0-11465 GCA_036850665.1 Dicranocentrus wangi
CCTCCTCCTTTGACGCCTTATATACGACCTTCGACCAGTTAAACTCCCTCACGGGGCAGATTGTCAAGGTGGGTAAAAAAAAATTGGCTTCCAATCAAAGTTAAATTATACATATGAATTTGTTCATGGAAAATGCTGGCGTATTCTACGTGACGATGCAAAAATTAAACTGGGAGGATCGATTGAGCAAGAATAAATGATTAGCAGCGGAAATCTATATGATGCTTGAACAGTCAAAATTGCCTGTCAATCATCAAACTTAAATTATACGTTTACCATAAAAGTTTTAGCTTTGTTGGCTTTTGAAAAATTACGTATCATTTTGCTATAAGCAACAGTTTCTTTCAATATAAAAACTAGGGATCACACGAAATATTTGCAACCGAAATAAAATTCAATAATATTGCGATTTACTATTTTACGACATGGTAAACACAACGTAAAAAACAATTTGGTCACATTCGATAGGCGTCTGCCTCATACCTGACTTGTGTTTATAATAAAATCAATACGGTGCCAAGCATTTTTTTAAGGCAAGGAAAGAAACCCATCACTTGTGATTAGAGGTTGTCAGTTCAGTTGTCAAAGTCTAATAACATATCCAATGTCAGGGGACCTGACCTGTATATCTGTTGGCTATCGGATTAGGATTGGCATCTGCCTATTTAAACAGTAGTAATACTTTCAATTTAAAATGGAGGATTAGCAAGACGGATACTTTTCTTGGTCTTGCAGAAAGAAAGAAACTTTTTCTCAACGAAATGAGCATATTTTCATATTTGTTTGGTGTACCTCGTTTTGTATTTATGAGACTGTCTTATTATTCACAGAGACATAATTATATAAACACGGATGATGATTTGGAGTAGAAGCGGACCACCGGACCAGCAGTCAAAATACAACTTTTTTAATACCACATCTTCGAAACTTATTTATTCCATTTTGAAATTAGTTTTGTGTTTTGCCATATATATGTACAATGTATTCAGGATTTGCGAGCGTGCATTTTGACCCATAGTGACTGATCAACCCCATACGGATAATTATATTTAAAACTAGAGAAATATGAGTAAAGCCACCAACTATCCAACCATCTACGTATGTAGTTGAGTTGTGCGAATTTGTGTGAGAAATATAACGATTTGCTCATTTGTTGTTGTTTTCCGACATCAGCACTTTGTCGTCGTCTTGTGTAATCAAATGTTTCGTGTACCTAGATTGCTTAACCTAAATTCATATCGTTTTCTTAGGATTTTTTTAGTCATCGATCAATAGGATCGGGACTCACTACATGAACCCATCCTGTATCACGGAATTTCCAGCAGGTGTCCGTGGGCTACCCCACGCAAAGTTTGCGTTTGATTTGAACACACCACCGTTTGACACGTGGCCACCTGTCCTAGCATTCCGTTTCGCTTTGACAGTTTTACGTAAACTGCAATGCTTCCAGAATGTGCGTAGGGTGAAAAAGTAGATCAGCTCGATCCCACTTAGCACTGAGAATCCCAAGCAAAGTCCAAGAATGCCGCCCGTATTTGCTGTACACCATAGTAAAACAACAAATACATTCATTGTGCATTCTGACAAGTCAGTCAAAATATGACAAATATGACAAAAATGACAAAAGAGGTAAAAGCATAATTATTCGTTTTAGTTTCTTACCAATTAAATCTTCAATCCCGTACAGGGCTTTTCGTAACTTTGGTACCGTGCGCTCGCTCCCAAAATATATGTGAAGAAGGGCAATTGAGAGATTGGCGTATGATCTAATGATTCATATTATTATAGAGCCGATTAAATTTGTGCTGATTCTTGCGCGCTGTCTACTGAATCATATATGTATAGCGTTACAAATTTGAAACCAACCTTGTGTCCCTAGTGTCATTCGATATCAACTGAGTTACAGGCTTCAGTTTGGCCACTGTCGTTTGATGATTGTATTTGATTTCCTCACACATCGGAACACAGTGCCGACAATCCTCATCCATCGTATCCTGAAGCATCCTCTGAGATTAGAATAACATACATTTACAGTGTGTGAATTTTTATTATCGTAGTGGCATATTATGTTTTGTGTGCTACTGGTGTTCCTTCGTCTTTGTCTACCTTGTGCTTTAGACGCGCATGATTGTTCATTTCTGCTAAAGCAATCGCGAATGCTATTGGTGTCATTGTTGTAATCTAAATTGAACAAAAGAAATTTGTTTTCAAGTCACCAAATTGGTATGTGAAATTGCATCCTCCGCAACGCCCAACTATAGAATATCTCTGACGGTATGACTCACATGGCAAATGGAAAGAGGCGCACTGACATTTCGACACTATTGCACGTGCGACACACTCATGAATACAATTTCCCTCTGCAACCAATATAATAATAATGCATAAGAAGTCATAACTATAAAACATTTTTGTAAATATTACTGTCAATAAAATGTGACAAACTAAGCTTGTGTATGGCGCATAAAAGTCCAGTTGCCTTTCGCTCCCAAATACACATTTCCGTTTTTCCTATGAATTTCATGGAAGTTTGTTAAGCAAAATTTTAAACTTTCGTCAAAACTAACTAACTACAAGTCCCTTCTTTAGACTACCTCAGGAAAATCCCGGATGTCATTGTCTGCTTTGCTCACGTCCGGACTAACCTCGACAAAGATTTCTTTGCCCGCCTCTATGGCCGATGAGTACTTATTCACGTGAGGCATTTCCGCAGGAGAATGCAGAGTAAATTGTGCGCCATCTGAATCAGCAACAGAGCAGATGTATTCATCTGTTGAAACCAAAATATGTATTTTTGATCCAATAAAACCAAAACCATACTTAGGTGGTGGGTAAACTTATTTAGAGATATACCAGCGGCTTGAAGATGAATCCCAAATGATAATCCATACCGTCGTCCAGCTCGTTTCTGGCGAAACGGTCTGGCAGAGTTAGATGAAACTTGAATACCCTCCTTTTCATAGTCCCACTTTCTCCACAAATCCAGCTGCCAGCTATCGTGAGTGTGCCGTATAGACCCGGTATTTTTTCTAAATAATTTTAGTTATTTTTTATTAGATGTGGTCATAATATATTTTCGACGTAAAATTACATCTTACGGGTCTTTAATGAGTAGTTTAAGTGGTAGCATATTGAAGGTACAACCTAAAAATAAAAAAAAACTTGTTAAACCGGTAAGGTAAAAATGAAGAGTGCTACGGCAATTCCAATATTTTTACATTTCCCATAATCAGTAACTACGGGTCTGAATATTTGAAGACAACTCCAGATTTTTCCGCCAAACTTGCAATTTTGGATAAAATGACCACACGACCATTCCTGAAAATAGAATTGGGTTTGGCGTGTCAGATTATATTAGCCGAAAAATTATATAAGCTTGCATAATAGTACCGTACCCGCAAGTAATCAAGAAGATCTGTTCGATTTTTACGCCATAATTTGTATTCTGGGAAAACAGTGGAATTGTATTTTTTGTACGCCTGACCGAACGCTTTGTAATGTGTAATTTGTGCATCGCACATACCTCTAAGGTATACATTGCACAAATTTAAATTCAGTTTATTAACACCTCATGTCATGGCTTTAGAAGTTTCAAAAACAAAATCTATTCTTACCTTATAAGCTCGAGTTTGTGGCTGGCCTCACGATACATTTCACTCGATTTGTCCTTGTTATCTTTCACAACTCTGCAATAACAATTTTACATCATACACGCTTAAGAATACAAACGGGGGTGCAAAAAAAGGTTTTTGTCCCGGGAGCAATTTCTGCAAAAGGATACGCAGGGATTTGAAAAATCCCTGAATTTTTTTTTGCCCCTGGGAGCGCTCTAGAGCAAATTTTCAGGGCTAGCTTAATTTTTGCTTATTTCATAAAAATCCCTGAAAAACAGGGGAAAAGGCCTAAAAAATCCCTGAAAAACAGGGGAAAAGGGCTAAAAAATCCCTGAAAAACATGGAAAACAGGGATCAGCAGGGAAAATCTCTGAAAATTTAGCAGGGATCAGCATAAAATCCCTGATCCAGCTTGCTCCCAGGGATTCAGGGATTTTCAAAAATCCCTGGAGCGGCACTCCCGTGCCCCAGCATTTTTTGCACCCCCGAATACAAATTACGGTTGTCCATACAATGTAGTAAAAAGCATGCATACCTTGCCAAGTACTCAACGTCGGCCTTTCGAATCTACCAATTAAGAAATAAAATGCCTTTTTTGTAGTTTCTATAATCATTGAACTATACGTTTCTTTTACTGGAAGCAGGTTGGTTTGACACTTTACCATCATATTAAGATTGCAGATAGTGACGGCTGGAAATGGGACAGAACTTGTGTTCTGCTCGTTCACGTCAAATGTGACTATGACAGGGGTTTTGTTATAACGGTCCCATATCTTGTGGATGAGGAATGCTGAGGATAGCACACCCAGCAGGAACGCAATCAGCCAAAAGACCCTTAAATGATTTGTATATTGAGCTGATATTTTAAAAAATAATCAATATTTTTAGTGACATGAACTGCAATAATTATTCAAATTCTTGAACCTTTCACTCCAGTGCCGTCCTTCCTGCGCAATGTATTTCATCCCGTGAATTGAAGTTTCCGAGAGGAACATGACGGGCACGGAATTTGAATTGAAGTTGCGTGACCCATCCCCAGAACTACTACCATCATTAAAGCTCATGTTGTTGGTCGCAAACCCTGGTCCAGCCTTTCTGGGAACTTTCTGTGTTTTCCATTGGGAATTTGTGCGACGACCAAAACACCTCATGTTGTAGGGCATGGTCAAACTATCTCTGAAGTGTGTCTTACGAGTACTATCCGCCTACTCACACTCTTCGAGACAACCTAAATGCGAACATAATAGCGAATCGGGTGAGGGTTAAGCATCCTAAAGCTGCTCACTGCTAATGTCGACCTATTCTACGTGGGGATACGAACAATAAGCAAATAAACTGTGCGAATCGATGAAGAAGATGGTGTCGTAATTTTCGTAGAAAGCCAAAAGACAGGTGATCGGATTAGCAGACAGATTAGCGTCAACGGTAAAATTTGGCTGTCAAACAAACTTAAATTATACCTTTACTACCATAAAAATGTTACGAAATACACTCTGTCCCAAAACCAAATAATAATCAATAAATATTGCTTTACGTCGAACTGGTACGACGGATTTTCCGATTCCATGCAAATTAGTTTGTACTCACAAGGGCTATCTATCACCAAAATATTTTTGGTATCGGTTGGGCACTTCCTTTAATACATGAATTATACAAAAAAGGGGTGTCCCAAAACCGAATAATAACGAATTGTGATGTATTCCTTTTTGAATTTTTGAGTTGGTTTGGTGTAGAGAAACCGTTGTAACATTAGTTTTATGCTCAGTATAACAAAGTTAAACATGTAAATGCCAACTAGAGCCCATTTGAGTGGCTGTCAATATGTCAAATGGAATTGTTGTACCAACCAGGGTAAAACCAACGTCAAATTGAGAATTTTCAGGATTTATATTTGAAAGGGATGACTCATCACGATCCAAATCCAATCCTGGTGATCGGCCACATATTCTGACACCCCATCATGAACACCCAAAAGGCAATTTGACAACCACGAGCCCGTATTTAGTTCAACAAAGATATTTTATTTAAATGCCCAGAATATTTTAAATGCCGCTGTTCAACCCGTGTTAAATAAAATTCCAAATATTAAGTGGATAAAGCATTGTGCCAAGCCTAGACGTACCATACCCCACAAGGACATGACACCAGGATAGGACTCAAATTCATTGGGATAAACAATGGAAAAATGTCGTGTTTTCCTATGACAAAAGTATAAATCACTTTCTGCAAAAGAAATCAATAAGAAACCTAAAAGACAATGTAAAACTGTTTGGAAAGTTGGAAAGTGAAGCAAGCAAAGCATTGAACAGGAAGCTGGGTCGGTGGAACTGACGATGAGACAGGGAGGAGGAGGAAAAGAAGGAATATGCCGCCTTCAATTTTAGATTTTTCAGCACACACACGGCGCTAAAAAGGCTCAGAAACATCATATACTTATAAATGATGACCGATCATGGTGAATGGTGGTGGTGGTGACATTTGATTGTATTCAGCTATATTTTAATATAATTGTAAAATTGAATAATTATCAAATAATGAGTTGCTGATTCGATTTAAACGTTGTTTTGCAATGCGTAGCATGCGTGAGATTCTAGTATATATTAAAAACGTCAATCACGCACGAGCCCCTCCAACCTTGGGGTCTTCTCCAGCAGGATTCCCAAAAGAAGGATGGGAATTGTGGAAGTAGCTGGATTTCAAGTGGAGCTGCTCTCTCATCCACACGGACCACCCTTGTTCCAAAATCTCGCCGACATTCCACTCATGTTGCTCGTGTGGGAGGATCGGGTGGGGGTCTCTCTGGATCACCTATAAAAAGGAGGAGCTGACACCACTCACTCCTCCTCCTTTGACGCCTTATATACCACATATTTTTTATGATGGTCCTGCCCCAATTCCCATTATTAAATGTATTTAGAGAGTCCATTATTAAAATACAGTGCCTCTGTGAATAATTTTTACAGGGGAAACCAGTAGTTTTTATGATTACGAAAGAGATCTCTAATTACATCACGTTTATTAATTCATATACAAAAGCTGTAGTACAATTAGTTTAGAATTGTATAGACACGCAGTTAGCAGTTAACTCGATAAATTGATTGCCGAACACGCAGGTGGCAGGAGTGTAATATTTAAGTGGTTTGATTTGTACTTAACAGTTTAATTTTTTGATATAATATTTAAGTATTAATAGTAGTATTAATAATCTCGGCATTATTCCGCCTCCAAAACGCAATCATCTTGTCCTTCCAATGAGACTCCTGACTCCTCCGTTAATACTCGAATCTACAAGATGAGTGGTAGTGGTGGTGGTGGCACTGAGAAAAAAATACAATTGACAATACATATTATATTATTTTAGTTCCCGGTGATAATAATAACATTTTTTAATTTAAAAAACTCTTTTTTTTGTATATCCGCCATTTAACTTTATTTTTCTTTCATACCTGATTTCATTCATGCTCGAGGGAGCAGCTCAACTGGAGTGCAAAACTGGAATCCCTCCGGAAATAGTTCCTGGGCTCGGGGAAGCAGTAGTTTGTACGCGTGTCGAATTGTGGTCACTCCGACTCCAGCCACTGGACCAATCTTCTTCTTGGAACACTTTTCCTTGGATGCCTACAAAAAAATTCAATGAAAAGTTAGCTTAATTTTATTTTTCCAGACTTTTCGCTCATTGCAGCCACAAAATCAAAATTTTTTCTCTGGTTCAAAGTTCAACAAACCTGGGATGCCATATAGATGGCTGCAGCCGCAACGGAAATGGGCGACAGACCCGAAACAAGGTCCAACTTGTCAGCACGCCCAGCAATACAAGTGGCAGCCTTTTGAACGGGATGGGGTAGCTCCAGGTAGGCGCAAAACCGGGACATGAAATCCCCGCTGGTGATCCCCTCCAGGGAACTCGAACCGAACCCTGCCAGAATGGCCTTGACACAACGTCCAATCTCCTTCCTCAGCGTTTTGGAAACGGCACAAATCTCTTTCAGCGTTCGGGGAACCCCTTCCCGGCGACAAGCGATGTAGACGGAGGCTGAGGCAATGGCATTGGTTGAGCGACCTTTGACCCCGTTTCCCTCCTGTACCAACTAACCAAAAAAAGTAAAGGATAATTAATTTCAGTGACTTTTTTATTTAATTTAAAAAATTCTAATATTTTTTTATCTATTGATCCAAATACCTTGAAAATATTCTTTGCCCCGTCAGCAGTTTGGGTCGTGAGGTTCAACCGGTCTCCCATTAGGCTGATTTCACTGAAGCCACTCATCAGCGCACGATCCGCACTTGGAATCCCTGGTCCGTTTCGATATTTTGGAACGCCAGCCTCGTCAAATGCCGCAGGGCCCCTGCCACCCCCGATAATTGTCCCCAGATTCGTCTCTGCGCTCAGCAAAGGGTTTTCGGCTCGGCCAACCCGGGATGGATCCGCTGCTCCTCCTGCCCCTCCAGCACCTTTCTCGCTATTGTGAAATGTTCGCCATTCCACACCAACGTCGATAACTCTGGAAATAATGAGGAAAAAAAATATAAGGAAAAATTAATAATAGAATAACAAATCCATAACACTTTAAAACAAATTTCTCAAAATAAAATAAAATGGATGAAATAAATAATAATAATTTCCGAACAAATATGTAGCACAATTTTTTTTACATACCTGTCGCCCACAACAAGCCCGCATTCCGAGCATATTTGATCTCCAGCCCTGTAGTCCTCCACTAATTCAGCGGTTGGATGACTCTGGACAGTAAACGCCACCACCGAAGAAACCACCACCACCAACAGGCACAGGAGGAGTCATCGACATTGCAACCCTGAAAAAAATTAAAACAATATAAAAATTAAAGTCCAGTCAATTTTAAAGAATGTTACATTTTGTGGATAAACGAAATTATAGAGTTGAAGTATTAATATTTTTAAAAAAAAGTTTGCAAGTTAGATTACGCTCAAAGTAGTCGCTTGTCTCTTTTCCAAAAATATCTTAATAAGTTCCTGGAAATATATAATGTTCCCGTGGAAAAGTTTCTCGAGCTTCTGAGACTTTCTCCCTATCTTTCAAACAAAACTGAAGACGGAGGTGTCACGACTCACGACGACCACGTCAAGACTCTACGAAGCCAAGTGGAATACAAAACAGGAAATAGGAGTTCAGTCGCGCTTTTATACCTCCGCGGAGCGGAGGTCCCTTTCACTTTTTCATTTCCGGTCCAAACAAAAAAATAAACGGCTCCATTTGATGCATGGCATGAATGAACATTCATATGGAAAAAACATAATTTAATATTTACCAGTTTTCTTTGTTGTACATTCGACTTTGACCCGGATAATAATTTGCCTAATCTACTACTACTTGCAACATCCGGTTGACCCTTGACCCGCCTTCGTTGAATATATATATATATATATACGAAAAATAAAATAGCTGCAGGTCACCTTCATGAAATTTCATCAAGCTACATGTAATATTAAAACAAAAATACTTTAAATAACAAAAATAGCCTAAAAATGATAAATAGAAAATTAAATTAATAATATAATGCGTACACTTGACACGATTCCCTGATTAAGTCCGAGTCCAAAGTCCATCCTATCCCGTACCACACGTGAGTGACATTCATGCGGACCGTGGTGAACCCATGATGACCTTCCATGTTCGTTTCAACAAAACCATTTAATTCATTTCCTGTTTTCGGTCGGTTCGGGTAACTCCTCCTCCAACCCCGCCTTGAGGACAAAAGCATAAGCATGACATTCGTTCGACATGTTCGGAATAGCAATATATAGCGTCGTCGTTCGAACGCTTTTTCCCCATCGTGCAGACCCCCCCCCACACCACCTAGATAGAATATACAGTATATTTTATGGAGGGGTTCCTATTAGGTCTCCAGTAATAAGATTATTATTGATCATATCCATAAAACGACGACGTCATCAATAAGTTAACAAGTCGATTGCCTCACCTCTCCTTCTCCTTTTACCCATCATCATTCGATACTTGTCCAACGCCAACTTGGTCCGATCCCACCTCCCTCCCAACCCCTCCAGTTCCTCCCCTCCCCGCATCTCTCCCCGTTCCTCCGTCTACAGAGCGCCGACTTTTATAATTGCTATTGATGATGATGNCCCTCCCTCCCTCCCTCCCTCCAGTTCCTCCCCGCATCTCTCCCCGTTCCTCCGTCTACAGAGCGCCGACTTTTATAATTGCTATTGATGATGATGACTGACTGATGACATTTCAAAATGACATTCCACAGGGGACAGGAGAGGAGGTGAGATAAACAAACGTCCGCCGTTTCAGAAACACCGACCGACCGATTTAAGATGATAGTCAAGGTCGAGATTAAAATCTCATCTAGTTGACCTTTGACCAGAGCTTCTTCACTCGGCCACATTTCCCACCGAACAGTTTTAGTTTTATGTCCAAAATCTAGAGCAAAATAAAAGTCGAGCAATTTTTTTTAGCAAACCAAAAAAATGTATTAAAAAAGGCACGTGACGTGTGTGTCGAACGAAACGAAGACTAAAAAACTTAATTTAATTAAAGTATCACCAATTAAATTAATTAGCAAACCTGGCTGGATTTTTAGGATATAGAAATACATGTGGGCTAGGGTGAAGCATTGAAGTGAAGCAGATGATCAGCTGAGAGGGAGCAACAACACATTGTGAATTTCATTACTCCTCTCCTCCTCTCCTCTCTCGTTCATCATGATATGATCATCATACCTGCCTCCCTGCCTGCCTGCGTGTGTGCCTCTGCTCTGCCTCTACCTACCTCCTTCCTGCGAATAATCTTGTCGTGTCCGTCTGTCTGTCCTTCCACCCATAACGCTATTATCTTTTCTTTTGGCACAAGTCCTTTTTTTTTAGAAATTCATAATTTTTGTTATGCAGAGGGCAGGCAGGATGCAGTTGGTATTAATTAACTGCTTCATTTCGTTCCGAGCAAGTTGCACGGCGGCGTTGTTAGATTTTACTGAGATGATAAATTGATAACATTTGATGGATGAAAAAAGCAAATTGGAGACTATGTTTAGGTTTTTAGGATTATCAATAATGCTTCTTCGTTCGGCAAAGGGAGATGAGATTTTAAAACAAAATTCTTGCTTCCGAGTTTGATTGAACAAACATGTCTTTGGGGTTTTACGTGAGTGAGCTGCAGGTCATAAATGTCTGTTCTGTTCTGAGGGCTGCTCTACGATATAATTTATCATTCTACAGAGTTGATTAGAAATGTTTTACTAGGTTAGGTGGGGTGGTGAATGTTCTGTTCAGGTTGATCGGAGTTTTTTCGTTTTCCCACCCACAATGGCAAAACGTACATGTTTTAGCTAATTCGAATATGCAGAAAGCGATTATAAAGTTATTCTTCTCTTCAAAATTGAATTTTGATATATTAAATTTAAGCTTTTGGGAAAAGCACACAGTACGTACGTACCCACACGCCACTGAAGCATAATTAATTTGGATACATGCACTCACGATATTATCCACCGCTGCAAAAAGTGTTGAACAGTAAAAAAAAACATGTGCGAGTAGTGTTTTATTTCCAGCATTAGCTTAGCTGTTTTTGTGTGATTTCCTAACGCTCGCACTATTGTAGTTGCTGAGGTGCCTTTAGAAATTTCACTCAAATTCGGTTTCTTTCTTGTGGTTTTAGTTTTCTAAGAATTTATGCTCATCATTCAAAAGATTGCTCAGCCAGCTTCTTTATATTCCGCTTGCCGGACTTTTCTTCTTTCTTTGTATTAGCTGCACTGCCTGCACATCATTCACCACATTCAGATTCATCACAACTGCGTGTATCCTCCAATGCTCCTCGTCTCATCCTTCTTTCTTGTGATTTTTTTT
>JAANSN010005935.1:0-11464 GCA_036850665.1 Dicranocentrus wangi
AAGAGTGAGTTTATGCAAATGTGATCATGATATTCTAATTATTGTGGAATATGAAGCATGTAAATATTTTTTGGGATTTTGGTATTTTGGTCAAAAAAGCTTATTTGGGATCCCATCTTTTGGGATGTAAAATTTGGGATTTTGGTATTTTGGGAAATAAAATTTGGTCAAGCGTCATGTCGCCGATGTTACCATGCATGTCTGTCTCGCTCATTACTGACGCTGGATTTTGAGTACTACTACACGCTCTTATTCTGCCTTTCAGGGTGATTGGCATTGTCGGACTTCGCGTAATTGATGCTAGCGTTATTCCCCGAGCCCCCAACGCAAACACCCAAGCTGCCACGATTATGGTTGCAGAAAAGGGGGCAGACCTGCTCATTGCTGACCTGCCAGCAGGTTAAACGTTGAAGAATCTACAGTTTGACTCTAAATTAATAGTAAAACAATATTCCGTGATAATTTACGTAGTCCCATTTCCCTAATGTGGATTTTTGTTTTTTAAAAATGCTTAGAACTAGAATTACCCAAGCTTAGGCTAAAAAAGCTACGCTCACAACTGATTTTTGTTTAATGATTTCTATTACGACAGATGACATGATAAAAGTTACGTTGCCACCACGAATCGACGTCAACTTCAACCCAAAATCAGATCCAAAGAAACTCCCATTGCGTGGCGGAGCCGAACCGTTGAACCGAATATTTTTTTCCACGACATGAAGTCTGTCTGCGGGACAATGACAGTGCTCGGATTCTCCTTAGCAATAAGTACTTAGCAACGCATTGTTTGTGTAACTAGTCAAATGTTTTGCATCAAACACTGAAAGCGGAAAATCCTGATGCTGATTATAAGTAAAACTATCTTTTTGAGATAAAAATTGGAATATGATTTATGAAATTGACCGTAACGTCACCCCATCTATGCTTTACTTACTGCGAGAGACATTTTTTGTATGACAAATGTAATTCTTTTCGATTTCCGTATTAATAGTGCCGAATTATTACTACCACTTTTGCCCTCCCTTTCACATACGAGCCGAGAAATAGACTCATCTCATCACACACATAGGTCAAAAGCCGCACGGCTGTTCCAAGACATTTCCCTTTTTATGTACAAATTATCCCTCTTCTGCAGTCACAGATGACGCGACGGTGGATTTTGCGAAATTGCGATTGCACGTCAACACATTAATATGGAACAAGGATGAAATTTGTCGCTAGCGCTGCTGATCCTCGTGCTGACTGACACATTGACATAATTGTGGTGGTGCTAATTGCGATATCGACTGCATACTTCTCCTCTTGATCTATTTCTTGGCCTAATTGTTTGGGCGGGATGCATAGCGCGTTCAAGAATTATGCCAGTGCAACTCAATCCTTATTGCTGACACACTAGTGATATGCCACAAAATAAAGCAAAGTGATTCAAGGGGAAACAAACTACGACTTCAAAAAAACTAAACTAAGCTCCCAATCATGTCACGTAAGTATTGCCAGAAGCCTAATTCCAGAAAATATTTTTTTATTTTTTCAAACACTCTACTCCCTACGACGGAACCACATCACAGCAGTATGGAGTTTACAAAAACAATAGCCATTTTGTTAGTGATTATGTGGTGCGTGACCGGACTTTTCATGTTTTTAACTGCCATACAGTAAGTGACTGGTTATTAATCAGCAAATAATACGCGTCAACTGTATTTTGTGAAAACATTTTTTTGACATGAGACGTATGGAATTTTGTAAACACAATAATAAATGGGTTAAATAATAAATTAATTAACTTTCATTTTTTCATTTTCAGAGTGGTTCCATTTCAAGTACTTTACGGCACAGCAGCATTCACCATGATAGGGACTGGGCTGCTTGTTGCAATAAAACTAACAGGGAATGCGTATTTCTCCACTGAGGGAAATACGAAGGGACCGCTTTTGGAGATTCATATTACCGCTCACCCTGGCATGTCGCATGGTAGCTAAAACTTTTGAAGTTAAACAATTACGACGATGATTGATTGTCTCTACAATTAATTGTAGTCTCATCTACTAAAAAAACTGTCTTTCAGGTGGCAATAACCTGTGGCAGGGAATTGGTCCTTTTGTCGCCACCGCTCCCGTTGCACCCTACGATCCACTAGTTGCTGCTGCTCCGTCGGAGCTCTCTTATTTACTGAAAAAATAAAATTGAAAGTTTAAATTAAGTGTTGTGCTACTACATCCGGAGGTATATACGAGAACTAGTAAAATACACTACGCGATGAATGAGTGGGTCGAGCCTGTTCAATCAATTGAAATTAACAGGGGATGGAATACATTGGTGACGCAAAATTGTGACATTGCTACTACTTACTTACTTACCAATGCATGCAAAAATTCCTCTGAGCAATTTCTTAACATCATTCGTTTGAGCTTCCAGTGGTCAAGGAATTGAGAGTGAGTTATGATGGGTGTGTGGTTTTATTGGGATTTACTCATATTCAAATTCGTGGAACTGCTTGACGGAGTATACAATTTCTTTATTGTGAAACTATGCAAGTGTGCGCAGATTATGTGGAAGTGTACCACGACAAACGTCATGCTGTATAGGATAGTATGAATTTATTGCGAATATATTTTGTGTCCTATCCAGTTTTCCTGAATATCGTGTAATTTGTCTGCCATGCTCAGCAGATTTGATTTGCATGCTAAATGTATTTGTATGTATGTGTTATGAAATTTGTCTGTAAAACCGAATTGATGATGTATAGGAAGAAAGTTTTAGTTCGTTCGCGGTGAAAAGATTTGCTGCTTGACTCGACGTTTTAGTGTGCGAGTGGCATTACAAATTGAAATACTGTTTTAGCGGAAATAATATAATATTCAAAAAATTGCCATTTGTTGTAATGTGCTGATTGAGTTTGGTTCACCGATTAATGTTGGAACACAAATAAGCTGGTATTAATAAAATTTTGAGGTTGTGTCATGGAGTTACCTGTCATTGTCATAAATCTGTAAGACAGTTGGGCTGTCCAAGAGGCGACCTGACGGAAAATCCAGGTCAAAAGTGGAAATATTAAATATTGTTAATTTCTGGAAAGTGGAACTTCTACATGAGATGGGATGCAGGGCAATGCATTATTGGAACCAACAAAAAATGTATGGCTAGGTTGTGTGTTGAGTTCTGAAGCTATATATTGACATAATTACGGCAGCGCAAAATTGTGACATTCGTACCACTTCATTACGATTGCAAATATTTCGTAGAAATATGTTTTTTACATTATTCTTTTAAGCTGGAACCAAAGGCTTCCTGTGTGGGCAACGAATTGAGAGTGAGTTATGATGAATTTGAGATTTTAATGTGGTTTACCCATTATTGCAGAGTCGAGGAAGTGCTTGACAATAAAAATGTCTTTATTGTCAAACACGAATGCATGTAACGAGTGGAAATTATGCAAGTGGACTATCTCAACTCAACTCATTAATCCTTACTAAAACATTTCAGAATTTGTGACATTCTCAGGGAAATGTGCCATCATTTGCGATAGCTCTCACAAACCAGCTTCCTCATTTTGTCTCTGACATTGTTTTTGTTAAAAAAAATTCGATAGCATTTTACTATTTATTCGGTGTTGTCAAATTTGTTAGTGTCATTACGGTTCAATTATGGACTTTAAACCTATAATCGTTATACCGATTTTCTTTGTGACAAATGTCTTTATTGTCAAACACGAATGCATGTAACGAGTGGAAATTATGCAAGTGGACTAACTCAACTCATTAATCCTTACTAACACATTTCAGACTTTGTGACATTCAGTGGGAAATGTGCCATCATTTGCGATAGCTCTCACAAATCAGCTTCCTCATTTTGTCTCAGACATAGTTTTTACGGGTGACCGTTTTGTTACAAAAAAATTCGGTAGCATTTTACTATTTATTCGGTGTTGTCAAATTTGTTAGTGTCATTACGGTTCAATTATGGACTTTAAACCTATAATCGTTATACCGATTTTCTTTGTGACTGGGTGGTGCCTGTGTGTACTTTTTGGATTTCTTACTTTCATGGGGTAACTCAATGACGGTTAATTTAAAAAAAACTCATAATGTGCCTTGATTGAACATCCTTGATTTAATTTAACTTTTAGTGTGGTTCCAGTTGGAGCCATTTTTGGCACGGCAGCAGTTACCATGATTGGGACTGTGCTCCTCCTTGCAATAACAATAGTTTGGGGTGCGTGCTTCTCCTCCGAAAATAACACGAGAGGTCCGGTTCTGGAGGCTCCTGTTACCGCTCAACCTGTCATTGTAGTGAATGGTATAGCTAAAAACTTGTTTCTTCCTTCATGTTTCTAACAATTGCGATGTTAAATTGACGCATCTAATAAAGGTTCGTGCGTGTCTTGCACAAACTGTTTTGCAGGTGGCAATAGCTCGTGGCCTGCACAAGCCCCCGTTTACTCCCTACAAGGGCTGCAACCCCCCACTTCCCCCGTTGCACCGTACGAACAAGAAGCACCCCCGTCATATAACGAGTCGTCGGGTCCTTTGAGTCCACGAAATCCCGCTTTAGCCTATTCTTGCCCCAACTTTCCATTTCGAAGTGCAATGCTGAGTATTAAAAGCTTACCACATTCATTGCGAAATCCAAAATAAAATATTTTCAGGCCATTCTCAAATGTATTTTTCTTGATAACCTTGTTTCGTTCTGGTTCACAATAAAAATCCTTATACCGCATCTACATATTATGCTAATTTACATTAGACAGTTTTCAAAAGGTGAAACTGATGAACTGATGTTTGATAAGGGTTATAGCTCAACTGACGCCTGAATGAAAACAAAAGAACTTCAATAACGTAACGGAATTTAGACATTTATATATAGTAGATGAAATCTGTCCTTAAAATTGGATTGATTGATGTATAGGAAGAATAATTTTATTTTGTTGGAGGAGAAAAGCTGTCATTTGTGGTTATTTATTGATTGACTGTGTTCACCGATTAAATTTGGAACACTAATAAACTGCTCGGTATCGAAAGTTTTACTTATTCGACTTTTACAGTCTTCTCGTTCAATTAGTCAGTATCATTATGGATCACATTATGGGGTTTCCAAATGTATACTCACTTTCATTGGGATTATCCTGTGATGCGTAGCCGGACCTTTCATGTTTCTAACTGCCCTAAAAAAGAAAGTGACTGGCTACTAATCAACAAATAATATGGGTGGACCGTGTTATGTGAAAATATTTTTGACATGAAATATTAGGAATATTAGGAGGGACCGGTTCTGGATAGTTCCCTGGTACCGCTCAACCTGTCATGTGGCATGGTAGAGCTAAAAGTATTCTAAAAGTATGCTACTCCGTCGGAGCTCTCTTATTTACTCAAAAAATCAAAGAAAGTTTAATTAATTAATAAGGTGTTGCCAACACTTTAAGGTGTTAGACATTTGGTTGAACATGTACAAATATATTATGGTTATGGGACAATTGAAATGGAATGGGATGTGATGCACGTCAATACAGTAAAGTCAGTAAAGTCATCCGCAGCTGAAAACTATCCTGTAATGTAATAATAATAATAATAATAATAATAATAATATCTCACGTGCGCAATTATCTTTTATAGATAATAGGCATTTATCGGGAAAACAAAGTGACTAGGGTCGTTCCTCATTTCACATGCTCGGGATCTGCTGCCGCTGCAGCTGAATAAATTATCCTTAACTATCGCTCAAATCAAAACCATCTTTCCTTCTACAATACAACACAATTTTTTTTGAGAAACCCGAACGCTGTTTTGTTGCATTAATCAGACGAGATTCCTCTTGCTAGCTGGCTGGCTGGTGTGGTTTGTCAACCTGCATTCGTTCTCCTACCACATTTTCTCCTGCTGTCATCCTCCTTTTCAGAATCATAAATAATTCATTTGCAGCTGGGCTGACTTCATCTCTTTCATGAATTTCGTAGAAACTAGTTAGCTGGGCTAGCAGGCAACCGTCCCTATTTAAACTTCTTTCCTTCATTCAACTTACTCTTGAATAATACATTTTTTTAGCTTGGCACACAAAGAATCTAATCTGCTATTGTATCTTTTTTGTCTTGTCTTGTCATCAAACCATACGCATACGGAATAATTAAATAATTTAGAATATTTGATTGCTGTCGAATGGGATGGCAGCTGTTTTCCCCCTCTCACACCAATGCCTCTTCTTTTTATATCTATCATGTCCTTAATGTAAGCTGAGGTGATGATGTGGGATGATGAATCCATCAATCGCGAGGTTGATGACACTTTGCTTCACGACCGACGCGACGGGATGTGGGCTACCTATAATACTTCCCCACATCTAGTGGCATCCAGCTATCCAGAACAAGCTCGTGTGTCCTCCAAAACGATATTATTATGGAGCAACGGATGACAGAAAGATTAGCTAACAACCTCCTGCAAAAAGTCAGAAAACAGCATTTTAAGGAGTGCAGTTGTTGGTTGGTGCCACAACCGAGTTCGTGACGGAAGATTATAGAGCTCACGATTTTATTTATTTCCTTAGCTCTCCTCGTTCCTCCTGAGCCAGTTCTCAAATCTGTTCAAATTACTTCATTTACCTAATACCAGAATGGAAAAGAGATTTCTTTGCAGCGTGTGCAACAATAAGGGATTTTCCACTCGCACTCAATTAAAGAATCACATGCGGGTTCACACCGGGGAAACTCCGTACTCCTGCCTGTTCTGCGAAAAGAGGTTTAAACAACTATCTGCACTACATGGACACTTGCGTGCTCACACGGGCGAGAAGCCCTACTGGTGCTCCCGTTGCGACAGTTGCTTCCTTCACGCCAACGGATTAGTGTGCCACGTCCGGGCCCACCACGACGGGATCAAACTCTACCGCTGTGAGCTTTGCAGCCGGAAATTTGCAAGCTCATCCAGCATGGCGCAGCACGTGCGAACCCACACGAACGAGTCCCCGTATTCCTGCCTATTTTGCGAGAAAGGATTTAAAAGATACTGCGATTTAAATACTCACATGCGGGTGCACACGGGCGAGAGGCCGTACTGGTGTCCCAAGTGTGACGCCTGTTTTACAATGAGCACCAATCTGAAATCCCATCTTCAGCGCCACCACGACAAGGTAAAATTGGCCGAATGCCAACTGTGCGGACGGAGATTCTTCAACTCGGACCAGCTGTCCCTCCACATGCGAACCCACACGGGAGAGAAGCCCTACAGTTGTCAACATTGCAAACGGGGCTTTTCTCAACGCGGGAGCTACAACAAACACCTCCAAACTCTTTTGCGGGCAAGAGAGCTGAAATACGAGTGCGAGTTGTGCAAAAAGCGGTTTTTGCACAAATCCTCTCTTTCGGATCATCGCCGTTGGACACATGCCCATGAAAAAAGGTTTGAATGCGGAATGTGTGCAAAGAGGTTTAAAAGTCCGCAAAATTTGAAGACGCATGCTCGGCTTTTTCACGGACCCAAAAATCATTCCTGCCAAACCTGTGGAGCAAAATTTGCGACTCCGCAATACTTGACCAGGCACATGCGGATTCATAATAAAACACGAGAGAAACAATAATAATAATACGCGTGTTCTATTTGTTTGAAAGGATTTCCGTATCACGATTCGCTAAAAAAGAACCAAAAGTTTCATCATAATAATATCAAATAGAGGCCTAAATTGCATTTTCGCAAAGTTAGTGATTCAGTTTTATACCAACTTGTAATTATCTAAATAAAGACAATTCCCCGTATAATATAGATACTGGAAACAAATGTTTAGGAAATAAGTATAATATAATAATTAATATTCGAGATTTTGTTCTTTCGCCACCTTCCTTTACGAATCAGTAATTGGCATGTCCTTGGCAGCATAATCTTTTTGTTTTTTGCTTTTTAAATATTTAATAAATATAAAAAAGTTGTTTGCAAATGTGGACGAGTCTGAAGCCACAAATCATTCTTGCATTGTTTCATCCTTGATGTTCTTTCTGTGCATACATATAATAATAATTTCATGCATGGGAGCACCTTTTGTGTACACGATGAGATGTGCACTATGTGCAGCATGTAAGTCGGAAACATTAAAATATTCAATTTGTGATACATAAATTGCCAGATGTACAAAAATTTAAAATGCACAACAAATCTTGTTATGATGTTGGAGATTCTCTAGCTATTATTGTGAGCAAGACTGCAAATGTAAATAGCTTACTAAATAAATACATAAATGCACTTTTGTAACATGTTGGGACTGCCACTGGACCATCCGTGTTGTGCTCCTCTTTTTTCATGTTCCATAGCTGACTGGCATGCTGGCATCCACGGGTTTAGTTCCATGAGCGAACCAACACAACATACATATATTATGCTTCCCCAATCATCCTATCCTTCAACATGACACATGCTTTAAAAAGTACGTGTTGATGAATGCTGCCAACCAACCACTTCCCTTTCCTGGCGATGATGACGATGATATGATAAGTTATGCTAAACAATTGGTTGTTTAAGTGCGTTGAATGTAAAACATTTGGGCAGGTGCGTGGGGCAAAGTACGGGTTCTCGGTGAACCCTCAAGTGCAGGTGTAAGTCGTAGTTTCCCTTTTACATTTTTTTGCAAAACAAGCAGCAATACGCACCTTCGTCACTATGAACGCATACATACATCCCTTATTATTACACAGACTGGTAGTGGGACCCTCGCTTGAAATAGCAAACAATAGGTTAACAGTACCATATTATTTACATACATTTGCGTAAGGTGAAACTTTACACATTGTTTCAAAAATGCCATTTTTTTCTCGCTTACTCCATCACAATTAGAAACATCATGAGTACTGTGACGCAGCAACACCCAATTACAAAGGAAATTTCTATTAATTATGTCACCACGAAATGCAAAATGCCATAATGTGAACCACAAATAATGATTAAGCCGACTAATTGATACAAAATTATTATTAACTAGTGTAACGCCACACCCTTTGCACAAAGCTTCACCCGTTTTGCCCGTGTGAATCACGGGCTAATTTCCTTGACTAGACACTCTGAACAGAGAGAAACTTGGTAGAGAAGAGCTCAGCTAAACACATGAATCATGTAGGATGACACTTCCCTCTGAATCACGCATCTCAAGATCAGTTTCAAAGAAAAATTCGTGTGGGATAGGAAATTCCCGTAAAAGGACGCTGATGTGACGTGAGAGCAGTTTGTTGAACCTGCAATAATAATGAGTCACATATTTCACTGCACCAACTCTATTATAGTGTGTCTATTTTTGGCATCAATCATCTCCTGATGTTGAAAAAAAATGTGCAAGGAAGGTCTGATTATGACATCTGTGATGTATATAGGTAACTGGAGGTGAGGTGCCGCAGTGTAATTCTAATTAGCACAGTTGTTCGGCAACAAGCAAGTAGCCTGGAAAAAGACGCATCCATCATCTCCTGCTGAAATCGAAACGGAGAGCTCCAAATGCATATGGAATAACAGTTCCAGCAATTTAGTTGAACGAGAAGCAACCAGGTTATTATATAACGCTTGCTAGTTAGTACTAATAATGCTCCTCACATCAGAGCTCGCCAATTTCAATCATTAACGCCCAATTGCCAAAATGCAATCAAACTAAATTGAACCTTTGCGTTGCTTTGCGTGTATTGGCGAAAAAGCGAGTCGCTGCTATTTCTCAGAGGAGACATATAAGAGCTGTTCAGAAGAAAGTAGCTGGTCAGTTGGACAATCGAAGGAATCTTTACGCTAAGACCCTGTCATTATGTGTGGACAAGCCAAATATACAAACTGGATGTAAAAATCGAAAGCAGGTGTTAACCCGGAAAGGGACCAAAGTACCAGTACATTATAGCCGCATTATACCCACCAGTGGCAATACAAATATAGTATTTTCAATAATAGAAAAAGCAAAGCATACAGAATATTACTCGCTGAAGCAGTTTTTACTTGTTTACTTGTTTAATATATTTTAATAAAGAATGTACGTGTATTAATGGTAAGTGTGAAATATGGTTTGCTAAATTATTATATGCTATCTATATGGAGTTTAGTGTTTGTTATTAAGACTTTTCATTTACGAGACAGACAAACAGGCACACGTATTAAGTTATATCCATAATATATCATATTATAGGTTGCCATATAGTTACCACTACTTGCTTTCACTAGAGCAATTACTGGAAGCTCACTCTCATTCTGTGGTTCTTACCGTACAGACGTATCTTCAGGTAGCTCCTCTAAAAAAGACAAACCAAGCACAAAAGCACTTGTTTGCATATAGGTGCATTTTCTCAATCACTATACCTAAGTACCTTAATACCTAGCAGAAATGGGTAGTCAGAACGATCCACACGCTATTCTTATGGAATTTGATGACCTCTCGTCAATTCCTCTCAGTGGTCAAATAAGTAGCAACCAATTCCACTGATGAATTACTTGCCCGAATTGTACGCGACATAGGTTTAATTAAATCCGACACAAATCAAATCTCCACTATTGTGCAACAACAAGAAAAATTAGAAAAAAATCTTAACGATGCAATCAGTGCCAACGCCCAGGCGTTATGTGAACTGCGAAGTGAGAATAGTGAACTTAAAAAGTCAATCGAATCACTGCGCAAAGAAAATGACAAGTTATACCGTGAAGTGAACTACCAAAATCTTATTATGCATGGGCTAAATGACAGTGAAAACGAAACTGAAAATGATTTGACNATGGATGGGCTAAATGACAGTGAAAACGAAATTGATAATGACTTGACGAAAGAAGTTAGTAAGCAGCTGTCAAAAATCACAAGACAATATCCTGGAATCGAAACTGTTGAAAGAATTGGAGACTTCAAAGATGAAAAATGCAGGCCGATACGAATAAGATTTATGTCACACTCTGACAGAAACTCAGTCTACAAAAATAGAATGGAGCTGGCAAAAGAGAGTATTTACTTAAACGAAGATGAGAAACGAAGATGTCATACTCTGTTCGACGTGACCTTGCCCTACTGAGAATCAAAAGACGGGAACAAGAAAGGTGTCGAATGTGAAATCGACTGGAAAGCCAAAACCGTTACAATGAAAAATGGGACGAAACTTATCGCCAAAGATGGAAGACTCTCGGAAATCCAATCTGCTGATATCAATAATCCCGGCGCCATGAGATCCACTCCTTCCTCCACAACGCGACGAAGCAACCCTTCTACTTCACAAGGAAGCAACCCTTCTACTTGTCAAGAAAACGCCCCTTCCACACCTGGCGGCATGCCAAACACCACCAATGAATCACCTGAGGGCCCACCTTCCAAAAAAGGAAAATTTACCAACCCGAGTAATCAAACATCAAAAAACGGACAAGCAAACTCAAGCACCCAACGATCAATACGAAGCAAAAATCATTAGCTAGTAAGTCTTTTAAAATTGCGCATGTAAATTGTAATTCGGTACCACGAAAAGAGTTACTCGTTCATCAATTAATTA
>JAANSN010005936.1:0-11464 GCA_036850665.1 Dicranocentrus wangi
CGTTGTCAGTTGTCTGGACGAAAACGTAATAGCCGCGAACGAAATGCTAGTTGGGATCTGAGAATTCAAAAGCTTTAATAAATTTCTTGCCAAAATCTGACAAATCTTGTCGAGAAAAAAATTGTTCATAGTTGCTCAAAGTAAAATTTCCTATTGACAAAGTGAGAAACGACTAAAAAAGGCTTTCCGTATTCACTTTCAGGAACTAACAAAATGATGATGAAACAATTTTAAGTGAGGAATGTCAAGTTTCGCATATTATTATTGCGTACCAACTCTTTTACTCAACTTTGTACCCGCAAGAAGATCTGATGATAATGATTAATGATAATGATCGTACGCACGTATGCAATATATTGCGTGCGTACCAAGGTTAATCTCAGAAATAGACTGTGCGATTCCACTATATATATATTTTAATCATTTCCTAACAATTTGAGGAGGATAAGGAAGCATCATAGCTACCTATATAGTATAGTCAGAAGAGCAAAGCAAAATGATTGTATAGATCTGTTAGTGGAACTATAGGGACAATTTTTAAAATGTTTACTTTAGCAATTAACCTGCTGATGATGTAGTGACACCGTGTAAAAAAGGTATTTAAAATAGGATGTCAATTAGCTAGAACCTCTCTGGTGCTGCAATAAGCCAGATTATAACAAGACAATCCGGTGAAGTTTTGCAAGCAGAGCCAGAAAGAATGGAAGGAGGTGGCCAACGTTTCTTGAACAAGGAGCAAAAGGAGTATGTGTATCAGGCAGGCATAGCTGCTGTTGCTGTAAAAACATCCCTTTCGCTAACGTAGTACATTTTCAGTGTGATGAGTGCACGAGGCGAGAAAACTAGTTAATAATAATTAGATAATTGCAGTCAAAACGTATAAAGCGTAATTGCATCGTATTGGTTTAGTGATGTCAAATGTCAATCTCTCTAACGTTGTATGACGTAGTTATTAATATTATTATTGCAAGGATTTGTATTTTTGTTTGGTATATCCAGATGATAATTGAAGAAAATTGAGACTATACGGAGGGCGTGTATTGTATTATATATTATTTCAAGTCATTTTATAGAATAAGTCTAGTAGTAGAGCGCAGTGTACACCCAAGTGTACCAAAATGTAGTTTAGGAATAATAATAATACGAGCGTATAATATAACAGTTCTGTAATTTGTTAAGCAAAGAAGTTATACAGAAATCACGTCTAAAGTAAAAAGTAAATAAATCATTGTTACGCATTTCTAAAATGAGAATAAAAAATGAATGGAAATAAAAAAAACCCTGTTATTCATTCATTCACTCATGATGAACCTCGACAAAATTGAGGAAATCCAATTTCCACGTCTTATGTCATGCAATGCATAGCTCCTTCCACGTGTGTGTGATGTTGTGATGATGTAATATTCGTAGAAAATAGGAAATCCAATTACTGGAGGAGAAAACGAGATTGAACGCACTACACCGGAACGTTTTCCCTGCACCCGTAAATTGGAATGGAATTTCCTGGAGAAAGTATGACACATCGAGAGTCCTCTTGCCAGCACGTTGCATTGACAATGGTGACTCACTCACGCCACATGAACTCCTCATATTGCCAAGGGCACATGTAATCATGCTGATCCCGGCTTTTCCCTTACCGTCGTCTCGTCCTCGTCCTCCCGTCCTACCGGATAGGTTTAGACTGAGCACTTATACTCACTTGCATCGGAGGACCACTACTGCTCCAACTTTTTTCTGTAGGGAAGGCCAACAAGTGCGTATATACATTTTCATTCATCTTCTTCTTCTTCTTCTTGACTACTACGGCGAAGGGAGGGCAACGCAACATGATGAACACTGTGCTTTTGGGCTTTTTTTGTGGAGGAAGTCAGCCAAACAGAAGAGTACCATAGCACACAGCAGAGTCAGAGTCCCACATATCGGCCAGGAGTTTCATTGACCTCCGTCTCCACTCCACACTACTACTGAAATTCATTCACGGTAAGAAAGAATCCACGGCGAGGCTCTCATTTACAGAACCAGGCAGGCTCACGGCAAGTTCACTGTTTTTCAATGGGCTACTACTGCACCACCACTACCACCATCATCATCGTGCCAGTGTGCCGGCTCAAGAAGCGACCCTGACCAGCATCAACATCACCACCACCACGAGGAAAGAGCGTCCCAAGGTTTAACTGTGAGCTTAGTTATGTTATGTTATATCTAGGTTAGGTTAAATTGATCCACATGTAACCAACCTCATTCATATATGTGTACATAACAATCGTCCTTCTCTTGTGGAGCGACACGGCCACGGCCTAAAGACCCACCACCACCACTCACTCCTTTACTCTTCTCATCACATTCACCCACCATGTGAGTGTGCTGGGCTGGGGATTCAATACGCTTGCATTCGTACTACGACGACGGTCTTCCCTTGCACTCTCCTATATCCACGTTTGGGGGGATCACTTCGCTACCAAATAGCACTTGGTTCGTCGTTGTATGCACATCATCTCGCAAGAGTCACCCACCACCACCACCAACAACCATGTGCTCCTTGCTAACTCTTGGTTAAAAGGCGGACAAAATCTAATACAATGCAAGTGCATCTCTCTCTCCTTCCTCGCCGGCAAGTCCACGTGTCAATGCAAAACTTTCCCAGGAAAGTGGAAAGTTGAGATGGGCGAGGAGGAACAAGGAAGTTGGATATCATGACACTAACTCCTCCCAAGCCAGTTTATTCCATATTTCCAGGAAAGAAAAACAATATTATTACTTTTTCATGTGGGAAGACAACAAGAGGCATCTCTGTAAATCAACGAATTCATTATGAATATCCAAGACGAGCCAAAAGAGGACTCTTTCTTATGACTTAAAAGAAGACGAGAGAGAGAAAAAAAACAGAAAAATAGATCGATATTGTAGACAGTGTACATGACGGTGATGACGATAGAAATAGACTTTGTATAAAAAAGGGGAGCTCAATTCATCATCATCATCATCATCATAAACGACGAACAAGGAATGACGAACCATATCATGATCGTGATAAATGATGTAGAGACTATTATGTAGAGATACGAGGATGTAGATGTAGACAGACTTTCATATATTCCCAATATGCAATCTCTCCTTTCTGTGACAAGTTGAATATGGAAGAGGTACATCCGAGGAAATAAATTGCGTGCTTTGCCTCTACTTGTAAAAATGAGTAATGACTGCAAATCTTCAAAGCTCTAAAAAGTCCTCTCTCTCTCTCTCTCTGATTATATATCCTTGTGTAATGTGCATTTTCTGCGGTGAGGAATGCATGTTGGGTTAACCCATTACAAGATCAAATCATATCATCATCGTCATCACATCACTCTCAAATGGAGTCTACTTGTTCCTACTCCCAATTTCATTATTTACTAGAATATACCTCCTCTCTTCACCACTCCATCCACTCTCTCAAGCATTACGCGTATTTACATTTCTGCCCAGCAGAATGCATAAACTCGTGTAATGAGTACCACTCTCGAGGCAAATGATATAAGAGATGTGGTCCGGCCTTCTAAATAATATCTCAAGCATCTCATCCATATCGATTTTTTCTAGCTCCGTCGTACCCTCCTCCAACTCCAACCAAATCCTCAATTGCAATGTGATATCTGCGGAAAAGCGCTTTGTAATGGAAAAACAGCGCTGACTCAAATGTTATATTGTACAGTACACCTTACAATAATAATGACCACACAAACCACTTGAAAATTGCTCTCGTAAAAAAATATTTTTTTCTCCAAATCTCTACATCAAAAGTGTCTGTCTTATTATACATTTTAAAGTATGCAAAATGGGCTAATACTGAGGAGTGAGACAAAAAAGATTGGGATTGGGATGTGTGTGGGATACATCCCACGACGATGCCGATGCAATGCAACCCCGTCCTCAGTCAGTTTTTTAGGTATAAATTCGTATATACTTATATTGCAATTGCAAGTAGGAATGTAGTAATCTGGGATTTTAGTACATGTGAAACACTAGAAGACCCTCTTCCAAATCCATTCTACATGTTTCATAAAAACACGACGACTGCGACTTCATGCCATTTTATATATTATACCAACAGAGAGATCCAGTAATAAACAAAGCTATTACGTTACATGATTTTGAGCGAAAACTACATTCTTCCTCTGAAGAATGTACACTCTACCCAAATACCTAGTAAGTATGAATGCATCGCTCTGGAGGGGCTTACTTCGAAGCACCACAACTTCTGGGGAAAAATCTGCATTTTCTTGTCATGCAGTTTGTGCAACAACACACCTGATTAATATATACTACTAGATGACTGATTATCTCCTCCACTACTGCTTGAGCATGAACTCGACAATGAGGTTCACGGGCTTTTCTTCAAGACGAATGAGTGAGTGCATGAATGGGAATACGTGTGTGGCGCAATGGTTGTAACGTAACAAAACAACGCAACGCCGCATGTATCAAGAAAAGAGCCCAGAGTTTTCCGTATTCGTTAATAAAATGCGTCCTTTTTCGTCTGCAGTTCGATGAAATACTACGTGCTAGCAGTAGCATTAAGGAGAAAAGGTAGTGTCGACTGTCGAGTTGGCAACAACACCAATAATAGACTTACTTGCCTTTTGTGAAAAATGCATAGGGAAAGCGAAACTTCAAATTCACTGTATTGTTTTCCTTTTAGGATTTCTATGACGACAACTGCCTATGTTTGCAACACCTCTTTCCTTTTTTGATACCATGAAGCTTCACCTTCAACTTTATGTAATTCATGCACATCTCTACAGATGTAGAGATGCTCCTCCAAGTTCACTAAATTGATTGGTTTTAATATTGATTTTTTGTAACGGGGTGATGAAGTATTAATAGGATACAGCAAAGTGGAAGAATATCGACTCAACGAACGAAGGGTTATGGTATATCATAATGAAGCAAGGAGTTGTAATGAATTTGACTGCAGGACGCGACGTCCGACAAGACATTACGTATGCTCTGTGGCGGCGTATGTTTTATCGTTAGTTTAGCCAGATTATAAACACGCGGTATTAATATTTGTCAAGTAAAGTACAAGTACAACTCAAGAAGAAGACTCAAGTAGATGACCAAAAAAAACGACTGATACATAGTACACAAGTTTCCCTTGATTAAGCAGTATGCAAATGAATATAACATGTTTCTTTTCTTTTGTTTCTCCTCGCCGTCTCTACTCATTTTCCGCTCTTGTTTACAGAATGGAATGGGAAAGCGGTACAAAGACCCTGGTTTCAGAGTCTCGACCTAGGTGTCGTATCCATTCCTTTCCATTAAGAGAACTTTCCTTTAGAAAATCCTCAATTTCATGTGTTCCTCTACTTATGCCAAAGCCAATTTCCAGGATTGTGTCATCCAACCATACATATCATATAGGTACATTTTCTTTTGCGGAGCATCCAATTTCGCTCCTAAATTTCCAGAAAGAATCCTGGTAAACGCTTTCACCTTGCTTGCTTGGCAAGGAAGCCCCTAGATAAATCCTCATTCCACTCACACTGACCTACCATTACATAATACACTTGCTGTACGTGTGGCCCTGACCATGTCCTTGCCTCGCGTGGCCTGTTTGTCTCTTCTTCAGTGAGAAAGCTGCTGACTGCTTTTTTTCTGCAGTTGCAGTGGCTGCACTCACAGTTTCAGTTTGCATCTCTTGCAGTGCACCAAACACTCACTCACACACACACACACACATGCTCTACTGGGATGTGTGTGTGTGATGTGATGCTATGCCCAACTAGAAAGCACGTGGAGTCAATGGACCGCCGTTGATGGTGGTTCAGTCACCAGTGGAATCCGTACGTTACGTTATGTACACAATACAATTCTCCGCACGGGATGATAGTGATGCTTTCGAGAGAGAGAGAGAGAGAGAGTCCCACACCATCATCATCACAACTTCTACAAGTTGGTCTTCTCCCACTCAACCCAACTAAAAGTTCATCTTTGTGTTAATATAGATCGTCGTCGTGGTGCTAGTAGCATGATGTGGTAGTACAAACATGGCCTGGTAAACTGGTAACCATCAGTGGTGGAAGAGCGTTTGCCTCCTTTTATTCCTTCACTGTGTCATACACTGGTTGCTTGGCCCACTACTGCAAAGGAGATAAGTTGTGTGAGGAGAAGGGAAAAACACTGAGGCACCTCTTCTCCCACACGGAAGAAGGTTTCTGGTGAGAGCTTTCCGTGGATGCGATCTTCAGATTTAGAGGGGGAATTATTCTCGCAAAAAAGGGGGAAAAACAAGAGTCACATAAGGTTTCGCAAAGGTTACGTTTCATGCAATCTGAGCCTGATGATCGGAAACTGAAATGGGATATCGAAACATTGTTTTTTTTGTTAGGAAAACATGAAACGTAAGCTATGGGAAATGAGGATGCTGATGTTGATGATGTCATGTTATGCCACCGTTGTTGCTCCCACACAGTTGAACATATATATATATATAACAGAAGAATTACTGAGTTACGACATCCATGTCATCATCATTCCATCAATATATACGTAGCTGGATGGAATACGATCCTGGTGTGAAACGGACGTATAAAAAATGCGTCTTCGCGAAGTGGGGAAAAACGTTGTAGGCGACGAAAATGAGCACCTGCTGGTCGGAAGAACGTAAATTATTGATCGGCTAAGGCTAACAAGGCAGAACGCTATACGGCTTTGTGTGTAGAGATGCTTCCTCTTTTCTCCATTATAATGATCAACTACTACTTTCACTTTACATCGCCACAACAAAATCCCTTGTGAGGATAGCAAAAAAAAGAAAGAATAATACATAGATATAAGTATTTTTTAAAAATGTACCTGCTATGTGCTCATGTTACTGCGTCGACAGCTTTAGAACTTTCCAGCTTTTTCCGCTCCCTTCCATTTTCATCGGATATAAAGTATTAATGTTTACCAATACGTACTTTTGAAGTGGTGCTGTCAGTGCTGTCTCTCTGTACTTGTGAAAGAGAGTTTGTTGAGGGGAAAACATTATTGATTTTATATATTTTCTGTTTGAAGACGCCAGATCTACAAGGAAAAAAATATAAGTAATATTGTGTACATCTCGCATTGTCCTGGTATTCAGATTCAGATTCCACTTTCCCTTTCCTTCGTTCGTCGGTAGGTCGGATCCATCTCCTCACCACTTTTTATTTTTATACCAAGCTACTGTCGTCAGCTAATATAAGAGATGCTCGATGATACGCTTACGCAACTCCGCAATATAAGGATGGAGAATGGAGATGTTTTGGAGGAGAAGGGTGCCATTAGCTCACAAGAAACATAATATCTCATTTCCTCCAAAATCCTAATTTTCATTCGGGAGCTCATTGTATTGCGTAATAAGCATTCTTTACATAAGATATGTAAAAAAAAATATATATATATTTAAAATGTTTGCCCTGGATGAGATAGATATTAAGCCCATAATGCATCATCATCCCTTGCAATACTTTTGCTGGGAAATAACACATCATCTCATCTCTCATCACTCAAACGAACGCAATGAGCCCACCACATTGCAGAAACAAGAAGGTTGATAGCCTGCCTGAGTGTATTATTATTAAAGACGACGGAGAAGGCTAACCCGAACAATTTGTGTACGTATCGATCTGCCTCCTCTCAAGAGTAGTGTGTGCTTGCTTCCATGCTTTTTCCAAGTGCAGATTGCAGAGCGTCGAGTTTTGTGTCGTGTGTTGTTGAGGGTAAACGCAGCTGCAGGTAATGTCTTGTGTGTATTAAAAAAGTGTGTGAATGAAAAGGAGCAAAGTGAAAAATAAGCCACCGACCGCTCAGCAAGGACAATATATCCGGCTTCACTTTTTGTAATGCTTTTGTTTAAAAGGAAATGATATTCATCATAATATATTTTTTAATAATGCTACCTCATCATCATCATGTGAATCATCTCTCTCTCACTCCACACTCTCAAATGAGCTCTTCTTGAGACAAAAAATTTCATTATACATACTTCATTTCGTTGTTGCGATAAAATTTGGCTAGGTGGCATGCTTTCCGGAGAGAGAATTCATTCACTCCCAATTTCAACAACGACGTGTGAATAATTACTATATACAACATTTAAAACGAATGAGTCAGGTTTGCTTCGAGACAGAATAATAATAAAAAAGGGATGATAGTCCATTGCATTGCTCTTATGCATCATGTATGTATATATTATTATTAAGGTACGCGGTGCTCCGTAACTTCGGCTTTGTGACTGTCATGTCATCGATTAAAATCCTTTTCTATATATATATATGTAAGTATATTCCACTTGTAATATTTAGCAGATCACACTTCAATTCAAGAAGCAAGCGGTGCGGTAGACAGGATATATTATGGAGTATGAACGAAACGATGACGGCAACGCTAGAATGAGCAGGAACAAACCGAGGAAGAAAGAGAAAAGAGAGCGGCAATGAGAGTAATAATAATGATATATAATGATGCGTGCATTTTATATTTTTCATTGGCCTGCCTGACCAGAGCCTGTCCGTTTCGTTGTTGTAGGCTTGGCTCACTCACTCTCACAATATATAATACAATAGGAAAGCCAAGAGGGGATATTGGCATAGGAAGGAAGGTTAAATAATGACATTTGATATACACATCCATCCATCCACAATGAGCGGAATTCGATCGAGTTGGTGTTGGATGGAGTAGTATATAATGGAACTCCAACCAACATGGAATAAAGGTGGGAGTGTGTTGACTAAATGATAAAAGTATGATGGGGTACAACAAGCAGTCGTCAAACAACAAGCATTAAATGCATGCTGACAATAAAACGGGGAACGAGTGCTGATGATGAGGATGATGATCATGATCCTGAAATGTATGAGTGGAACAGAAGAGTAGTAGAGGGCTTCTCCACTTCGTAGATATAATTGTTTGAACAGATATTATGCGTATTATTACCCATAAATTGTGAGAAATCACACACAGCCACATTGGCGAGCGAGAGAGGATTGATATATCCTTGAAATGAAAAGTCAGATGAGGAGGGAGAGAGAGAGAGAGAGAGAGAGAGGAGGCGAGGCAACTCATTAAACCTTTTGGTGCGCTTGCCTTGGAGATTCATTAATACGCGGAGTTGTGTTTTGTGTCTCTCGCACTCCGCCTGCCCTTGCCTTTGCTTTTGCATAGCTTCCTCAAGAAGAAAATGTTAAGATATCGCAGAGAGCGACGAGGAGGCTTCCTTTATCATTTGCTCTTATGGTATTATAATATACTTACTTAGTTGGCTCATACTCATACATAAGATTTCCAGCAAGTTGATGATGGGCGAGTATTATTATTATATGGGGCATAAGCGAATAAAAAGGAATTAAAAAGAGGCAGAGCAGTTGAGCAGTAGTACTTTTTTGTATGATGATATGATGATTGTGAAGGAAACACAGAGACACACACACGAGTTTCAGAGTACAGTAGTATGCACACTGTGAGTGTGTTCGTTGCGTGAACATGATGTAAAGAGCGCGTCGCGTGTCGTGTCCTTTTTCTCGCGAGTTTTTAGGCTGCTGCCTGCCACTGCACACAACATATCAGCATAATAAGGATCTCCTCTGTTGTTGTGGCAGTACATCATTTATGGAACGGAATCCCTCTAATCATATCTACATAAAAGTAAAATAATAATAATAAGCATGATGATACAACACGGGACGACGACATATTATTGTGTGCTTTCCACAACAAGGCAAGCAAGCAAGTGCTCCAACCGAACCAACCAGCCAAGAAATCCCTTGTCAGTCAGTTAGTCAGTCAATTCAATACACACACACACACACTCAATATTCGCTCACCGCACCACCAGCAAGCAACCTTTCCCCTACATAATACTCCAAAAAGCCCAGAAGCTCATCTCAGCAGACGACGACTTTTTTCAGTTGGATGTGCACATTATTATATGTTATGCGATGTGAGTGACGAGGAAATACATGGAGATGGAACGGACGTGAGTGAGCACCACCATTCTGCTGGCATTATCAACATCATCATCATCGTATCATGGTGTAGTTGTAGTAGTAGTAGGCTCTCCGGTTCCCTTCCATCCATTCCGATAGAATGCCGACCCATGCATGCCTCAGAGCTGTTTCCATAATAATTGAGTATATCTGCGTTGAAAAGCATGACGATAATATGTCCAAACGACCGCTCTTTTTCCATGTCCGACGAAATATGGGATAGTTTACAATATGTGGAGAATTTCCGTGCATTCTCTCTGGTGCTTGAAGAGAAAGAGGAGAAACACGCGTGGCGTGGTGGTGGTGGTGCTCTGCTTGCTCGTATGAATCATGATAATAGGTAAGGTAACGCTTGGAGTACACATAGGGCATCATCACATCATGGTTGTTGGTATTAAGAAGAAGAGGAGCGGTACCTAGTCGGCGTATTTCACTAGCACTTACTTCGTTCTAGTGTTATATGGGTCGCTATAGAAAAGCATTATTTCTTCGTCTTCATAGTGTTACATATAGGGGGTGAGAGTCAGAAACCACGGAAGGGATAGGGGGGATATGTAGGTATATGAAGAAAAAGTGGCCAGTTTCGTTTCATACAAGGCAAGGGTTCTCCGCACGTTTACTTTCTTTTGCGTTTAAACAAGAGAGCTCAAAGCACTTCTCGTTGTGCTTACTAGCTAACCACTAGCTGAAATGTCTTGAATTGCTAAAAAAAAAACTCGATCCACTTGCTAGATGGGATTTTTACATCATGTAACATTACATAGGATCTTGAGGGAATGCACAGAGTGGCCAGAAAGGATCACGACACGACGACGATATGCGATAATGGGAATCCAACGAGAAAATATGGCAATGCAGTTTGTTTGTTGTGTGCAGTATCGAATCCCATTTTGCATTTTCAACAAAGACGCAACAACCGGTACAACAAGGAGCATTTTTGTAAGTTTGTTTGTAACGTTTTTCTTCTCGTGAAGACGATGAGGCTGCGAGGGCAGGCGGTATATTCTGGCGGTGGTGGTGTGTGGTAAGTATGGTGGCGGCTCCAAAAAGTCATAATATCACTTTGAGTGGATACACTTACATATGGATACGGCGGGGATGTTGTATTGAATTGAAAGTGAGAAGTATTACAAGGATTTGCGTTTATTACATTGAAAGGATTCTCCCCTTTGCTCAACACGATGATCTGCAATTATTATTATATTTATCGCACGTCATATGCATTTAACCCAGAGCAGAGGAAACCTACACGGCCAGATCACCTCCAGTCGAGAGCCCTCCAGTCGAGACCTTAGAATTCAGTTAAGTACATATATCACTAGCTCCCGCCAATCTCCTTGTTGAAAGGCATCCTGTGTATTTACATTGCGTGCTGACTGACAGAGTTACAAACAATTGACTTAATTTTTCATGAGTCTGTCAACTGATATTTTTGATCTTTCTGCATTGATCACAAGAAGTTAATACATCAGAAA
>JAANSN010005937.1:0-11463 GCA_036850665.1 Dicranocentrus wangi
TATGTCTTCATCATGTTGTGGAAAAATCATAGAGAATTCGGCTAATAATGTTTGTATTTCACGCTTGCTTTTATCGTCTAATTTACTATTAATATCAAAGCTACTTTTATAATTGTTTCTTGAAGGGAATGAGTTACCTGTAAAGCTATAGTTGCAATGATGCAGTTCTACAATGTCTTGTTGGCCACCAAGAGTAATGTTTCTCTGCAACACCACTGGTCTCTCATTACAATTTAGAATAGGAATATATACTCTATCTATACTTATTTGGTAAATATAAGGGCGGTATAATAATATTAAAATCCTCCATAACTTTTTCTGAAGGATGAAAATAAGAATCTTTCTTACGTACTTTAACCTCTAACATTGTGTATTGAAGCGGAGCCAATGTAATTATTCTGTCCGTTTTAACCTTAAAACTTCCTTCTTCTTCTGAAAAATTATTTACGTCTTCTGAATTTAATTTGAACGGAATTACATATTGCTTAAAAGAAATGGCTTTACTTGCAAAATCTATATTCAATTTCAGCTTATCTAATATATCATTTCCTAAAATAATTCTCTTCGTATTCATGGCATAGAATGAGAATGAAAAATTTACTGGGGCTTGATCAAACCTAAACCTAACCTTAGCTTGTGTATTACAGCTTATTCTACCTAACGCACTACTAATTGTAGCAGACTCATTGGTCGTATAACTATCTGTAGCTAACTCAAATGGAATCGCAGATATGCTTGCTCCAGTGTCGATAAGGGCATTATATAATTTACCATTAATTACTATCCTTACAACTACTAAATTCGTAAATTTATCTTCATTTATATCTAAAGCTACTGAAGCAGTGTACAGACACTGCTCGTCTACCCGTTTCCCGGATAATGAGCAAAATTGGGAGCATTAGGATATGCTTGCTGAGGCTGTGCAGGGGCAACTTGAGCTTGACCATTATTAGCATTTTGATCATAATAAGGCTGTTGATAATATCAGCGTCTAAAATTACTTCGTCTCCTAAAATTCCCATAATTATTCCTTCCTCGCTGATATTGTCCACGTGTATACCAAATGCCATTATTTTGATAATAATTATTGAAACCTCGATTATTGTATGAATTTCCCTGATAACCACGGTAAGAACCTCGAAAATTGTTTCTTGGAGAATATTCATGCCCAGAATGGCCAGAATTTCTACCTCTGCCACGAGATTGTGAATTATTACCATTTCTGCCACGATTATTTCCATTACCTCTGCCTCTACCACGTTCTGCATTATGTAACTCGGGCTGTGTGCTTTCAGTGGATGGTAAAAGTTTTAATTTACGCAATGTTTGTTCAATGACATTTTTCATATTATTTATCTCATCAGTATTTTGGCTTGTACCAACAATTGACTGGTATTTTGCATGCTTTAGCAACTCGTCTAGAACTTCTTTTGGTGTGGTTTTTTGTTGAAAGAAAATTTCCCTACCTATGCTTTGTGGCAAACCTTTAATAAAATGTTGTATGATCTCGTCATTTCTCATTGCGGGGTTTACCTTATTACATAAGTATAAAATATCAAAATAGTACGATTCCGCAGATTCCGTTGTTGTCTTCTTCCGGTCCTGGATGCAGCGGCGATACTCTTCAGCTGTAATTTTTGTATCAAATGAGGCAAGGATGTGTTCCTTCATTTTCGTGTAGTCCATTCCTGACTCCTTTTCTTTTGGTTTATATGCCTTGAGAGGAGGTCCTGAGAGATGAAAGCGTAGTTGGGATAATTTGACGTCTGGACTCCATCCAAATACGGTTGAATAGTTATCGTAACGGTTAAAAAACTCCATCGGATTAGATTCTCCATCAAAGATTTGATTTGAACCAGGGGGTGTATACGTAATTGCTGTAGCAGTCATCTTGGTAACAAACAGAAAGTCGAATAATCCGTAATCTGAATCTGAGTCGCTTGAATGTTCAACAGTGCTTTCGTTCACAATTGTACTTAAAGCAATTTCAATAATACTTTCGTCAGAATGTGAAGTATGGCTCGTATGTGTAGGTGATGGGGCAACATTCAACAGTGCTTTCGTTCACAATTGTACTTAAAGCAATTTCAATAATACTTTCGTCAGAATGTGAAGTATGGCTCGTATGTGTAGGTGATGGGACAACTTGAACAGTATCTGAATTTTCGTCAGTGGCAAACACTTCATCTAGCTGCTCGTCATCATTGTCATTTTCACTTGCAGTATAATAATTTTGTGGTTCAGGCGGAGCAGTTATTTCAGTATTTTGAATAGTGTGACAGGAACGTGCACCTTCGGTAGCCACAGGATCAGATTGAACTCTTGCCTGATTGAACAGAAAAGCTTCAGATGGCCCGGGCGTCGATGTAGGTGATAAATTATGTAAAGTCACACGGTTTAAGTTAGTTAGCGAATGAGAAATTGGTGAGGATTCAACAAGTTCAGTGATTTCGTTGTGAACGTTATAGGAACTGTCTATAGCACTGTACACTGTGAATTCACAATTTTTCAGTTTTTGATACAAGGTTTTGCAATTGTCTATTTTCAACTAAAACTTGATTCACGTCTCGTTCTTTTGCTGGTCTGTCTTTTCGAGTTTTACGTGGAGAAATATTCATATTTTTGTTACTTTTACATTTTTCTTAAAGTTTCTGATTGACATGACTCGAAAAGGGGCAATTTGTAAATTGTAGGCTGCAAGTTATTACTTTAATCGGAGTCACCATGTTATATGTTTGCCTATTGTTATGAATATTTTGAAGACATTTGATGTTGGGAACAATGGTAAGTTCCACCGGCGGCAATGTAGTGGATTTAAAATAAGAAAATCAACAAGGCAATGGGGCTAGTATAATATAAAATTCAAATTCTTTACTATTTTTTTAAAAAGTGCCACCTTCCCCCGCCTAAGGGAAAATACGTTCCTATCGGGTATCGAATTCAAATTCGTTACTGAATTTTCAAAATTATCCTCTACCCCCGTGGGAGATTGTTATATTGATATATGTAATACCATATATGCCGCATGGCACAGTTCCTCTCTGACCCACAAATTTGGTTTTGAATTTGAATTCTGTAGGTCACTCATGTGCAACATGAATTTCAACGCGTTTGCTCAATATACACCAAAGCTACGTATTTACCCCAACTGGGGAGAAGGGTACAATTATGATAATTTAGCAGCGAATTTGAATTCAACATGCTGAGTTATGTATGGGATATTATGCAATTCCTCTTGTTTGCTCAATATATGCCGAAGTTGAGGTTTCCTCCGCGTGGGTGTCCCCCAGTCGAGTTTCCATTAGGTAGTTAGCAGTTAGTAACTAAATTAAATCCGCGAGCGAAGCGAGCTATCAGCTCTATTCTGCGTCCGCTATGATAGTCTGGCCTATCATTCTAGTAGAATTTAGATTCAGCTGCACGTGTATCATAGAACCCCATTTTCAATGGGTAGAGCATCTCCATGTTTTTCAGCTCACTAACCTATACCTGTGGACTCTTAACCAATCATCCACCTCTTGAATTTTGGAAATGTTTTTATAAGAACTTGATCTACACAATTTGAATATGATTCTGCTGAAATTTATACTCTCAACTCATGCATCGTTAGCTCTATGCATCCATGGCATTGAAGTTGAAAATTAAATTAAATTGCAAGTCATAAAACTCAACTTAATGCAAGTGAAGCAAATGTAATTATTAAACTATTAACATTGAAAGGTGACAGTCAACGCGCGCATTTGCTAAACGCTGGTACATCATTTATCAATTAATGGTGATAAGATGACATGGTGGACTGAAAACAATTATCTTGTTTATTAATCAGGACTCCTCCTACCTCCTACAGTTTCTCTTCCTGTTTCCCCTTCCCGCGTCCGCGCTCGTCCAGCGGATCCCAGCCCGTTTCGCCCTCTGACAACACCACAACTTGCTAACCTGACTAATTACCCGCCACCCACCGTGTGCCACAAGCCATTCATACAAAGCCATCATGCCAGCAGTCAAAACAAGCCACCCACAAAACTTGAGCACAGGGACCACTTTTCCCATGTTAATTATATCCGGCTCAACCAGGCTACTGTCCTCCTCTAAAGTGTTCGCACGAGGATCCTCCCTCCAGTAATGGATAGGGTATTGTCTCCGCGTCCAAACCGCATACAGTCCGCCAGCCTCTATAATCCGAAATAGTCTTGCAATGGGTCCCACTGGAACGTTCATGTACTCGGACGCTATCCACGTGGACTCCAACTTTTTGGAAGTCCTGCCCAACTCAACCCTCATCTTGTTGTTCCAGCTCGTCATCATGACAGCGGTTTGAAGTTGGCGATCAAATCTCTCCTGCTGATGGACCTCGACCGGCCATGCCAACTTTTGCGGACCCTTTGCATCATCATCATCATCACCACATTTCTGGCCAGCCGCGAAACTATAGCGGGCAAGTGAGAGACGGCTCGAGAAGGTGGTGTTGAAATATACAAAATCTGGAATTGCACCCAGAAGTGTTGAAGCAACCCACTGTTCTTTAGCGTTAGTGAACACGTCCTGAAAGGTTTGCGAGTCGAATGATAGAAGATCCAGCTCGTCATGGAACTTGATTTTCTCTAGCATGTTGACTGGGAGCTGATCCATCCGTCGCTCACGGCGCCTCCTCTCATCCCCATCCCCAATACCCCGCAAAACACGCTCGTATTCCAGATAGAGAGGCACGTGCCACATGCGCTCTAGCCCCCAGAGTATCCCAATTTTGAACTGAGCGTCCAGCAACTCCTTCATCGAGTAGTAGACTGGAGGGGCTAGCGGGGTGAGGGCCAAACTTGTTATTAGATTCTCGTAGGTCGTGGAGAGCATCATGCCTGCAGCCGTGAGGTAAATGAGACCTCGGCGGCACTCGTGGTGTTGGTGGAGACAGACTCCAAGCGCAATCATCCCCTCGGCGACGTAACCCCTCAGTTGTTTGATGCCGTGGCCAAGGTGGCCAAGGAGATAGACGTAGAGGAGGATGAGGAGGGCGCAAGTCAGCCACACGTCCCAGCTGAAGTAGGAGAGCCACGCAGAGCCCCTCACATACTCTTTGGGATGGCAGTATGTCAGGCTGAGGGATGGCATTCTGTCGAAAATGAGGCCACTCGAGAAATGGCCAAGAGACACGGGATGGCCGTGGCGAGCCACGAATGGCGCCGTAAAAAGCGTTGCGCTGATCCCACAGTTGATATGTACATTCAAGGTGAAGTTGAAAGTTGAGCTAATCACAATGTCCCTCTCGACGTCGGGATGGCAAAACCGGTGGAATCGAGACTTTGATGATGATGATGATGATGATGAGGGAGCAAAACAATCCAAAGGGGGAGGGTCCAGCTGGTGGGGACAATGCATGGACTCCAAAGTCCTTCCTTTGTGGTTCCTCCCCAGAACAAAGGCTCGCTGGGTGGGCTCATCCCATTGCAAAATGCGTTGCAGCCTTGGCAACGCCGTTGTTGTCGATGCCGTCGACTTTCGCTCACTTGGATTTGCGAAGAACTTGAGAATCAATTCGTAGTTAGTGGAGTCAACGCACCGGTGTAACTCATAGTTACCCTCGTGGGGGCTGGGGTTGTTGGACACCAAGACAAATTGCGCCACTGATGATGTGAACTCCCTTGTGCAAAACATTGTAGCCTGACGGGCTATCACCGGTGTTTTGATGCAGGCGGCAAGCTGCTCCGTTTCAAGTTGGGCTCAGAGCTCGTCGAAGGATCAATCTTCCAAAGCATTTGAGCCCCATGATAGACGATGTAGCTGCTGGACGTGTCGACGTGCTGGTGGCGGAGTGGAAGGCTGAATGAAATTAGAAGCGTGCTGTCTCTTGCTAGATAGTTCCTGAGGGCTCCAGTCTTGGGACTGGACAGAGCGCGAAGTATGTAGTCAAAGGCGGTGAACACCACCGACCCATGCATGTCTTGCCAGTGGAGCCAATTGTCGAGAGCGCTCCCAATCAGAACAATGATTCGGGGGGAGTGGCAGCCAAGCCGATTCACGGTTACATTGAAAGCTCCTCCTCCTCGATCTGCGCCGGTATAGGCGCCAGACAGAACAACCATTCGCATTGGGGAGGAGGAGCCAGGTGGCAGCCTGCCAAAGTAGTTGGTCACCCCAGCCTCGTGGAGCTGGAGCCCCAGCCCTACAAAAACAAAAATGTATTTGCTAAACTGGACTTGGTCCGGGGGGTAGAGTAACTCTAGAGATGGGATGGGATGCGTAGGATCATCATCAGGAGCCGCCAAAAAAGCAGGCAGAATGGAAATAATAATAATAATAGTAGTAATTGAACGGAGTGGTATTATAGGCTGCTGCATTTAAGACGTTTCCGCTTGAAATTTTCGTTTTTCGACAAACTCCGACTTCAAGTAATGTTGTGTTCTATGACGAGCTATAACAATGTAGAGTTTTTATTTTTTATATTCAGCTCCATTCCTATTAAACTCAAATAGTAATATGAAACTAGACATGCTAGTGGAACTGTGTTGAAGTAAAGTTTTGCGAATAAAATTTATTGATTTTGCTTTTTTATACAACACAAAACGAAGGACAAGAATATAGTTATATAAAAATGTACCCAAGTCTGCGGTTGCATGGGACACGCGACGCATATGGACAGACGAATATAATTTAAAACCTTCATTTAATTTTATTGATTACTTTGGCAACGTGTAGATTATGCTGGTACTGATAAAACAAAGCTTTGTGTCCAGCTTGTAGTTTGTGCTGGCAACTGCTGCGGACCCGAATCTTTTTTGCTGCGGACCCGAATTTTTTTTTGCTCCCGACCCGAATGAAAAATGCTGCCGACCCGAATGTTCGAATGCTGCGGACCCGAATTTTTTTTTCGACCGGGGCAATTTGAGACACCCCGGGTTAGCTTGTAGTTTGTGCTCAACCTTTTGTGTGCAAAACATTTTTTAGACCAAATGAAATGACTGGAAAGGAAATACATAGGCAGTAGTAGTATTCCCTTCTTTTAAAGTTCTTTGTATACTTTTGACCTTGTCACTTAATTATCTTTTGTAATGACTTGAGTATGAGTTGGTGACGTGGATGACGATTTTGATGGAGAAAATGGAAAATAGACGGAATGGAATTTCTTATTATTACAAATGGTAAACGCCAGCAGGATTTTTGGAACCAGGATTTCCCGGAATTGAATCATCTTAATTAAAATCTGAGAAATTTGTCAAAAATTTCGAAAAAGTTTTAAAAATTGAAAAGGTCCCCTTAGCGTAAGGAAGGATTTTCGGCCACTTTTTCGCCTTCTTGGCCTTCTTATTATATAAATGCATAGCTTTACAGACACTCAAGTGTTAATTGATGCACAGCTAATAAAAATATAATTAACCATTCTCGATAATATTTCATTTCATACTTGAAATGGATATCATCTGTCAAGGAAAACGCTTGAAGAGGAGAAAGCAAATTCAAATAATATTAATGCGACCTTGTTTGACGTCATTGAGTTGGGGAAAATAATAAAAGTAAGTAATATTGCATGACAATCAATAAACTATAAACATGTGGAGTGGAACCTATATATAGAGCCATTGCCATATATAAATGGATGGGGAATAATGGCACAAATCCGGGGACTGGCTGTTCTTCGCGACCTCCTATCAGTGTCCAACAACGGACGGTGCATTTGGGGCAGGCTTGTTCTTCTTCGAAGCAAAGCGTCTGACGCTTCCCCATTTCTTAATGGCCTTTTGAGGATGGTTAGAAAAGTAGAAGAATGGTAAAGGTTTCCAACACTAAGAACTTATTTCAAAAGCTTCATTTTTGAAGCAGGGAATTTCGCAGTGTTTCTGCAGACCGTCGTATATTGCGACCCCTGGCGATGGTGGGATTGTTGATCCGGCTGATCCCCACCACAGGCAAAGGTGACAATTATTATTGGTAGTGGATCAAGGGCCAAACTGACTGATTCGTCGTTCCATTGTGGCCGCATGGCTTTGAGGGCAACACGGCAGTAAAAACATGCTGGAATTTACCCTGCGTCATCGTCTCCTAGACCTAATCCTGATTGGTGAATAGAATAATAGTATCTAAAAAATATGCCAAAAAATATTGTACTACATGCTATTCGCGGTGAGAATAAAAAATACACTCGTCAAAAACCATAAAAAAACTAGCGTCGTGTATTCAAGTAGGTTTAGATTTATTTTATCAATGTTACACAAACCGGAGTGATGCCGGGTTCCTGCCCGCCACACCACGCCTCATACAATTATGTAAGCAGGCTCCTCTGTTAAAAACCTCTAAAGAATGGTCTGCTGCGACTAACAAATTATTGTCGCGATAACCTACTATTTGCTAACATTTGTATATATTGGCAATGCATGGGACACGGGTACACGGAGGCATGCATCAAATGGAAATGTTGACAAAAAAATGAAATTCAGACAGCAAAAACCATCCCAAGTGTTGAGGTTTTTATGATGGTACAAAATTACTAACAATAGCAATAATTATTATTATGCATCTCAATCACGACTTAAAAACACGCCCTATATAACATCCTATATTTAAATTCGTGGGGGCGGTGGTAGGTGCAGTGTTCCGTCAAACAGGAGCAGTGATGATGATAATTGTAAAACAGCAATGTTGATGATACACATTCGTCCAGCAAAATTCCGAACATAAATCAGATAACACGGATTTATTATTATTATTAAAAATATATGTATTCCCCCAGGAATGATTTTAACAAACATGTATTGCAAAACAAGCACAATGAATTACAAATAATACTAATCCCTATTTAAATTGTTTTTTTTTGCAGATGGCCCACTTTACAAACTTGAGAGGTAAAGTGAGTAATCTGTAAAATACTTGTCTTGGTTTTCGAGACAGTCAATTTGCTCCAACATGACTTTGAACGGAAAAGAGTCTGCAAAACGAAAACCGAAAAGTGTTGCACCCCTCAGTGTCCCAGAGTCCGCGAATGGTGTCACAAGGGCAACAATAGTCTTCAGCTCTTTTACTGCTTCCCCAAGCCTTCGAGAACCCGCAGACCAGTCATTCCGTGAGCATGGAACTGCAACGCGGCTGAAGAGTAGTCCCAAGAGTTGATCCATCCCCCTTTGTTTAATCGCTTGGGCAGTTTCCCCGGCTAGTTCTAGTTGTTCCTGGCACAAGCCAACCAGCTCCATTTTAAGCTGGACCCTCTTCAGCCTGTCGCACATGAAGAGTTTGTCGGGGTCACAGTTGAATTCCGGGATGGTTGGAACTGTTGGTTCAGATGTATACACTTGGGTGGTAGAAGTTGACCGTGCGTGGCTAAAATAGAAAACAATAATAATTACGTTGGTATCTCAACAAAATTGTAATAGAAGCTTTTTCAACTCAACTGATTGCTAAACAAATATATATGTAATAACGTTTATAAATTTACCAATTCTGAGTGGCATATAGGGTCGTGGTGGAGATGAGGACAAGGCTGCTGAAAATGACATTCATGTTGAGAGTTTCTTTTTTTGTGAACACTGGGAAAGAGTGGAATGGAATGAGGAAAAACTGGATGGAGTAGAGTAGAGTAACTCGTTCTCAAGTCAAATCCCTTCTGAATGTGGAGAGTCAAGTACGACGGATATTTATGTCGGAGCAACAGCAGCAGCTACAATGAAAAAAGAGTCTCCTGTTTAGCGACAAGACTTATAGAGTTAGCCAGTCTCAATAATATCGAGCATTGTGTACTCGTAATTCCTATTATTGGACAGTCTCAAGTCTCTCATGAAATATGCCACAATGGTTTCCTCTACTTCCTTCCACTCACTTCATTCAACCCAGAGAAAAGGATTTTGTAGCACAGGGGAGGATTATCGTAGGCAAGAAACGTTTTTGTAGCTCAAAATCATGACAAGGTACATACATACAAGGTAACAATAGGAAAAACTGGACCGAAGCGAAGAGATTATTCGAATGAAAGAATGAAACTAAGGTACCTACCTACCTACATGCTTACTATATTATTATACCACGTAGAAATACGGCTTACAAATATCCTCGAAAGTACCGATTTGTGTGTTTTAAAATAGAAATTAAATTTCATGATACCAGAAAAAGCTGATAATAATAATTCCCCAGTCCCCAACGCATTTTTTGTACTTGGGCCCAAAGGGATTAATAATGGTACTCAAAACACTTTTATCATGATGTGGTCAGGCGGCAGATATAATTAACAGGCAGGCAGCGAATTAGTGTAAATCCGCTGTGTTCATATTTCAGAGGTTTCAGAGTTTCAGAGGTAACCAGACTGAATGAATAAAAAAACCTGATATATTATGGCGATTTTTTTAGTGTGCCGCATGGAGTAAAAGAAAGGTTTGATGATGAATGGAATTCAAGCAGAAATGTTCAGTTATTTCAGAGTTAAAAAATAGAATTTGAAATGGGATTATTATTTCGAAGCTGACTCCGCCACGAATGCAAGAATTTTCTATAGATCCAATTGTTAGTTTGTTTCTCCTAACTTTTTAACTAAAATCAAAATCAATATTTTTATGATCGACACATTTAGTATATTATTTAATGCAATCTAAAATATGTCTACATAAAATACCCTTTGCTTGTCACTTGTCAGGAGAGTGAGAGAACTAAAGCTGACAGTAATTCTTGCGTCAATGCAATAGTAGTAGAATCTTTTGCAAATCACCCTCCCGTTTTCAGTTTAACTACAAAGTTTAAGAATTATTTTCCGCTAGAAACATTTAACCAAGCAGCTGAAAGTTCTAAAAAATGGAGTAGCGACAAAATCGAATTTTCATCCAGAGACACATCCTTCGCAACAATATTTTATCTCGTTTCGCAATAGCTTGCAGTTTGAGGAGAGCTCGAATCAGGTTTGCTCAGGCCGAATTTAGCAGGCCAGGTCAGGCATTGCTGCGAGGCAGAGGCATGTCAGGCCAGGCTAAATTCAGGCAAATCCTGGGAAAAAATTTTCAGACAGGGCACCGGCCTGAGTACCTGATCTTTTTGGCGGGAATATTATTTTTGTTTGAGGTAGGAACAAGTTTTTAATTGTGTGGCTTTTTACTAAATTAAATTAATTAATTAAAACAATGTTAATTAATCCGCTAATCGTATGGTCCTAATAAGTTCATCAGCAGGCGGAGTGAAACCACGGAGAAACAGCTTTAAAAATTATTCCTGGAATTCAATTTTGTATAATATGTGTTCAGTATGACGCAGATATTCATAACAAGAATTTCCCAACTAATATCACCACATGCATAGGTACATAGGTATACTTATAGGATGAGCCTGTTTTCTTGGTCGGCCTTTTAACAAATTAAAAGTAAATACATATATAATCTATTATATATAACACTCGGGCAAAACTCACGTGTATTATGATGGAGGGAAGCGGGGGTGCAAAAAAAGGCTTTTGTCCCGGGAGCAAATTCTGCAAAAGGAGACGCAGGGATTTGAAAAATCCCT
>JAANSN010005938.1:0-11462 GCA_036850665.1 Dicranocentrus wangi
GGTTTTAGCGCCATTGATACCACAGCATACAAAAAAATTCAACTCGATTTGAGTATAACAACTAGAAAATGTGAGTTTTGCATTCAATCAAACTGCTAATCTGCTCTTTTTGTATTAAAAGTAGAACTACCCCCAAAAAGGGACTTGCACGCTTCTCGAGCACATGCTAGGTTTTTAACTATTTTAAGGTTTTTCCATTACTAACAACAAACCAAATTACAAAGTTTAAATGTCCATGCATCATTGCTACTGTTCTACATATTATTTTTATTACTGTCTTGCGTCTTGAGTCTTGTGTCTTGAGTCTTGCATTAATAATCAATTACACAGACACTCTAGAAGAATTCAAACAAAATTTAACTTATGCATGTAACCAATCAATTATATCCTGCTCTAAGAGCAGTGGTTTGGAATATCAAATAAAACACATTATATTAGCTATAGATTATTACTGTTGTGGGAATTTAGCTCTTCAGGCTCGAGAATAGTAGTGTGCTTCACCTTAAAGATTTCACCCCAGTTAGTTAGAATTTTAGTGTTTGTAGTAGCTTCGTTTGACGTGGAAAAATATAATAGGGAGCGGAGCCAGCAGGAGCTGCTGGCAGAGTTGTGGTTTAGGAGATAGGGAAGGTGAAGAGCAGGCTGTTGCTTCTGATGCAATCGCCTTGGACTTGTCTTCTTCATTCCAACGTGCGGATGTTAGATTTGGTTTGTTGATCATTCGCATTTGGCCAGGTGAAAATATTTGATTCAGTTTTTCAAATGCGGTATTGCTTGCATGGTAATTTTTGCATGAATTTCGAAATGCCTTGAAGTTATCCCCAATACGCGTTGCCTTTTGTTCCAGTTTTCCTGTTTTTCTCTGTAATGAAGCAATAAAGGCGCTTTTCTGTGCCAATAGCTCTTTGTGCTCTTCGATTACTCGCTTGAGTCATATTTCCAAATACTGCAAGTGATTGTGGTCTACTTTTTGCAGTACGTGTGATTATGACTGATATGCCTCACGTTAAGAATGTGATTTAGCAAGACATGACACACGGGAATTGTATGATTGTATGTTGAGGTCTAAATTATTTACATTTTTCAGTTGGTGTAAGTTCTTCGAGACTTAAAGTGTTGGTTAGTTTTACTGGTATTGCACCCCACTTGAGCTGCACATTCCCGTCATCCCTGTCATCCGTCTGGAAGGACTCGGAGGAAAAGTGTAGTGTATTCCGAAGTTGTTTAGATTTAAGTTATCCACATTCAGATTATAAGCGACTCTTATAAACTCGATCCATCTCATTAGCAAATACGGGTTTTTATCTGGGAGCATATTAATTGTATTCGTAGGGTGTGAGGAGTAGTTCACTCAACTTGACACGGCGCACTTTCTACCAAGTCTGGTGTAACTGGAGCTACCACTGGTCATGATTTGTAATTACTACTCAATGCAATCTAGCTTCACACGAGAGATCAGTGCCGACAGCAGAATGCAAGATCGCAATCAGTATATTGCGTAAACGTGTTGTTATGGTTCAGCCCTTCAGAAACCAAGCAAATTTGTTTATTTTAAAAATTGCCATCCCGTGGATTTTCCACGAAGAAAATGTAACTCAGAATACTTATATAAACTCCAGGAAACTTTCCATATAAAAATTAACCATGGCGTCTATATACTTTTGGTGAGACTAATTATATATAACAGCAGATTAAAAAGACCTTATTGACTTATTAGCTTGCTGCAAAGGAACGGCGAGCTTACTATCTTGTCATGTCTGTATGTCTGTCACGCTTATAATTGATGAACAATTGAATTATTTTGAGATCGGACAATTTGGGTTGGGTTGGTTTGTAAAGGCGGTAGGGCGGGGGTGTTTCATATGGATAATTGTTGAGTCTCATACGGATGATTGGGTACCCTACATGGATGGTTGGTGACGGTTTGGAATCGATCTAGGGTCACCGCTTCGCCCAAAATGGTTAGGTAGAATTTTAGGTCATTTCCCCCTATTAGTTAGAACAGATTTAAGGTGTGCTACCATTTGATTGGGAGTGTTTGACAGGATGATTGGGTTTGTTTTAAAGCTGGATTGGGTGTATTCTACAGGTTCATTGGAAGTGTTCTACAGGATAATTGGGGGTGTTCTACAGTTGTTTTTTTACCTGCTATAGTGTTTCTGGTTGTTCTGGGGTTTTTGATGTGGTGTAAAGCTGATCGGTTTGTTTTAGGTGGGCTTGGATTTGTTGGGCGGATTAGTCGGGGTTGGTGGGTGTTTAGTTATATTGCGATTGAGTTATGCTTGGTTGATTAAGACCTAAAGTTCGATTCGTAAGAACTGGGAAGTGAGCTAAGTTATTCCGCTTGGCGGACTTGTTTTTTTGTGTTTGTCAAATAAATCTTTAGGTATATACGTGATTGACTACGTGAGCAAATGGAGCATGTGAAGTAAAATTGAAGTCAAATAATTATGTATGTAAATCCTAAATGCAGGTACACACATTTACGATTAATTTTTTTATAAATCGACCATAATTAGCGTTATATGATCCCCGAGCACATTATTTGTCATCGGGCATGTCGCTCTAATTTATGCAGATATTTTGTTTTGTTTATTAAGACTTGGTGCAGCAATAATCTAAACTCAAATATCTGTGGGTCAAGTTCATGTCTTCCTTGACAAATACACGTTTTATTTGAGTAAAGCAATTAGAAAAAATGTCACACTCGCGTTCGTGACGAATTTGCGGACAAATGGATTAGCAGTATGCAATGATTTGGAATGGAGAGTTTTATTACTGCAAGTGTAACCGCATGCTTGTTTTTATGTATAATCATGGTTTGATACGGAATTAATTTAAGATGATGTTAAATTGACAGTGGGTGTTGATCATGGTAAAAATTTATTGTGATAGAAGAAGTAATGTGCTTCAAAATGAGTTGAGTGTAATGTGGTCCCAATAAATTTGTTTTATTATGTTTTGCAATTTCAATATGTTTTCAGCTTTTGAAGTATCACTGGATCACCGATTAGTTTCCAATGCAAGTAAGTATATATTCTCCAAAACAAATATATGAAATTTAGTATATTTTCCATGTTTTTTACCGGAGGGTTCAATCAATGGAGCTTTATTAACCGACGGTTTTAGGGTAGGTCCGTAGGCAGAGCATAATTCTATTGTTAAAATATTGGCCAGAGGGACATTGGTGTTCCTGTATATCTAAGGCGAACTGTACAAAATTCAGATTAAAATTAAAAAATGCGATGCCAGTCAATGATTCTTTGGTTTGATATTTAAACCATAGCACAACAGTTTGAATCGAATTGTTTTCTTACCTTGCAAGGCCTCTGGAAAGAGACATCATCACGAAAACGAGTAAATAAAAAATTGTTGGTATTTTAAGTAATTATTTTATGATACGCACAAAACAAAAGCAACTCTTCAACTGACCTGTGGGTCTTGACATCGCTTTGGCCATTGACTCAACTACATTAAACATGATAAAAAAATGTTTTGGGCTCCTTCTCAGCTTGTGCGTGTTACGATTTGTGGTGTTTATTGTTTTTGTTTGTATCGTCATGTGGTCGTCGTCTTTACCTGTATCTGTTGCTAGAAACAAAAGAAAAATTCACAGTTAATGTTGTTTCTTCTGTTGCTTTTTTGCATTTTAATTGCTTTTTGGTTGTAGAGTTTGAAAAACTACCTGTATGTTTTCTCTTATTTGAGTTCTCGGTTCTTTTAATTCTCGGTCAGCCTGATCCAAACCATATGAAATTTATGTTAAACCATTTTTTGCTCATATAAAAATTGATGAAAGCAAATTTACTGCCAGTACCTGGCCTCTACGGCCTTGCTCCACTGGTATTCCACGGTATGCTTTTGACCGACGCAGAACTGAAGATGGAACTAAGGTCCCGATCACCACCGACATCAGAATAAACAGGCGGAATTTCATATCTTTATGTACTAAATAGTAAAGACGAAGTGTAAACGAATGTTCCAAAGACAGATTTCTTGTAATGAATGATGGTAAAATATTGCTGCAGGTGATTATATAGTGCTGGCTTTATGACAGAAGAGGGTTTATATTGATTAGCCTCTCTGGTGAGGCACTTTCATTGATTGATTTCAGTTTTGCAAATAAGTATTTAGCATTAGGAACTTCATTATATGAGATGGGATGAGTGAATGACCCACCCGGATTCGATGGAATAATGCTGAAGTTATTATCTTATGTTATTGTTATTCACCCATCCAAAAACTCCTAGTCCACCTTAAGCACCTAGATTATCTCGTCGTCATCTACTGTCGTAATGTTATTTTGTGTTGATTTACATAAATGTGTACATTTGTTATAAAAATGCTCAAATGGTAATGCATTGTTATATTGGGATGTTGACGAAGCCAATATTATAATGAATTATTACTACTAAATGGTATCTGGGAATTTAACAAGTTAAAAAAATCCTTGCCGGTAGTGGAGTTATGTTAATTTGAATGAGAATCCGAACATATGGCATCATCGCAGGCAACACAGGTGCTCAGTGTTGTTATATTTTGAAGAGTAAATGTAGCTGGAATGCATAAATAATACACTTTTAATATGCTCTGCTATTTTGCAATGAGTGGTAAAAAATAATTATTAATATATTTCAAAAATAAAAAAGTGAGTCCAGAAGCGGTTCAAAAAATAAATGCACGTATGTGGGTGCATATATATCGCGGTTAGTATGGACCAAAATATCATAATATTTACGGCATGGGCAAATTTATAAGTATTTGGTGCAGTATTACATGTAGGGCTCGGAGCGTGTACACGATTCGATCCGTGTACAAACCGTGTCGTGTACAGGCGTAAACGGAGCCGTAAGTTGGGTATGCGTGTCGTGTACTAACTGATCTGCGCGTGTACGTGTCGTGTACTAGCTCAACACGTTTTCCATCCGTGTACACGCGTTTAGAGAAGTTTTAATATCGATCTACCAGACCGAAAAAATAAGCAAAAATTTGGCGGCACATATTTTGGTGAACACTCATTGAATCACGCGACTGGATTTCGAATGTATATCTAAACTTGGCAAAATTATGAACCTATTGTTCAACCTGATTTTCGTCATAGTTCTTGTACACGCGTGTACACGGCGGTTACGTTGTCGTGTACAAACAGTAAACGCACGAGGCGAGTCGTGTAGAAACAGTAAACGCACGAGGCGAGTCGTGTAGAAACAGTAAACGCACCGAGGCGTGTCGTGTACAGTTATAAACGCTTCTCATTTTTTCTCTGAATGCCCGTGTAACCGCGCGGTTACAGGCGTGAACGTGTACACTACTTAATTCGTACTGATTTATGAAAGGAATGACTACGAGAGGATTTCTCAGAGGACAAATTAAAATTCAACATTCATTCCCATCTTGTTGAGTCCCGTAGGCTCCATCATCATCAATCAACCTGAATGAAGAATGAATGCAACGCAAGTGAGCTATTTGTTTTGTTTGCGCCGTATCCACATGTAGAGAAGTCCAAATAAGAAACCATTTCCATGTTAGAATTGGATTGTGTTATTGTGTGGGCATTGAGCATTACTCGTATTTCAAATGCGAGTTTGTCTAATGGACTGCGGCTTTGGGTATGTACATTCGAGAGAAAAAAGCATTGGCTACCATATAAATTAATAAAATATTTGGAACGGGATGATGTGTGATGGACTGATAACTACGTTTTTAGCATGGTAATCCCATTTCTTATAATGAATAACTATAGAGAATTACTCATAAAATGCTCTGTTGGAGTTAATATGGTTAAGCTAGTAGTGCTAATTTAAGTTAAGCATTTATTATTATTCCACCTGCCCTACCGCCGATAAATTGGCGGAGCTATACATTTTCATAAATACTTTAACATTTCTTTGGAGGTCCGAAAGCAAGCCTTCTATTCGACATCCGAACATCAACTAAGTATATGTATTCATCCGAGATCATACCATTTTGTAATGTATTAGCGACATGTATTGCTAGAAGGAATGACGGGAATACAAAAGATTTATTTTGAAATTATCAACTGTTGTGTTTGAGGGGACTGCATGCCACTCAAGCATGAAATAAATAATATTTTGTTGAAAATGGAGCTAACCTGCTGTAGAGTAGAAATCGGCAAAAATTTTTACGGGGTATTATTTGCTTGTAAGCGTTGTTTTATATGAAAGTGATTTCAATCAAACCCCAGCAAAGACTCAGGACATTTTTACTTTGCAAATGAGAACTACCATATCCCTACTTATTTTACGTTTTGGGAATTCCAGGAGTAATTGAAATATTATGGAATTGGTACAAAATGGTCAAAAGTAAACGAGGGTGGAAATGTGCTATTATTTACTGTAACGATATTCCTACATCATCATAATATTAATCTTCCGTTGTGTCAATGTGATTCCCGCAATAATAATCTGGTTGGCTACGGAGCAAAATGAAAAAATATCCTTAAACCATATTATTATATCATCATTATTATTATACGACTACGACATGAATAACATTACCTTTTAATGTTTAAATCGCGGAGTAATAATCCACTAAAGATTTTGTAAATCCCAAAATATCATCCTTTTGGTCTTTGGGGTTATCCTTGCCGGTAGGATTGATGATGAGTTTGTGATAGCGCGAGCCAACCGAATTTAGTTTAATGGTGTATCTGCTGTTGTGCGTGCGTGTTGCTATACATCAAAAGCTACACAGTTATTACATCAGCTTTTTTTTACTCTTTTACTCCACGAATCAATACAAAAGTTTTTTTGCGCACCCAGTGTATGGATGGTTGTGTTAACTATATAATAGTATTTAAAAACCCTGTTGATATATTTTTCAATTTTATTCATGGTGCGGTGATACAATAATAACGACAGCACCTAATCTCAATTTTCAAGGTCAATAATAATATGGATATTCATAATATGTAACTCCTTTCATTCTGATCAGCAAGCTCGACCCTGTCGTAGTATTGTAATATTATTTAATGGAACTCAACACGCACACACGCGCAACCAACCATAGCGCCCACTCCAAGTTTACTTATGGGTGTTCCGACAAGAGATTATCTTAACATAATAATACCTATACAATAAATTAGGCTGTTATATTGCAGTACTGTTGTTACATATTCAATTAAAGCCAAGTCAAATTCAAGTTAAAAGCCGCACTCGTTGTGGAAAGCTGGAAAAAGGAATGCTTTTTTATTTCAGGTCCTTTTGGTTACACCTGTTGCTATGCTTGTAGAAATAGATAAGACAGAAGAGCATTATGATATGATATCATCTTGGATTAATAAAAAAGTTAAATTAAAACGGAGTCAGTTGTTGTTGCTACACTGATCAATATCATACAAGCCCGACCGGCTTGCTCCTACCTTGTCTGCACAATTATTATATTACCTTAATAATTTAAAAAAAATATAATGTCTACCTCATTTGGAAACAATCATTTGCAACCCGTCGACTACCTGGTCATAGGTGGCTGCCTCCTGATTTCCCTCCTTATCGGGATTTTTCAACAGGTCAAGTCCCGAAGGCTTCACAACAAGGCCGGGAGGACCGGGGGAAACGAGGAGCTGCTCGCAGGATCTCGGAATCTGTCAATTTTGCCTGTCGCCGTGTCCGCTGCTGTCTCCTCCTACACGGCACTTGTGATCCTTGCGTTCCCAGCCGAAGTGTACGCCTTTGGACTCCAGTTTTACTGGCTAATATTGGTCGCCCCGGTGGGCACTCCGATTTCCATGTATCTCTTTATGGAGGTGTTGTACAATTTGAAACTGACGAGTGTTTTCCAGGTAAAAACAAAAATATTAGTTAATTGTTAAACTCGGGACGGGAATATAAGTCTCGTGGTGACATTTATTTGTTGTTTCGTCTTTGATTGATGATGCAGTACCTGGAAATCCGGTTTAACTCAGTCGCCGTCAGATATTTGCTCTCCGTGGTCTACATCCTTCAAGACATTGTCAACACCGGGATTGTCATTTACGCCCCGGCGCTGGCCCTCGAGACAATTGTGGGTCTACCCGTCTGGCTCTCCGTGACCGGGATTACCACCTGCTGCATAATCTACACGGGGCTCGGGGGGCTGCGGGCGGTGGTGTGGAGCGACGTGTTTCAACTTGCTCTGGTCATGGCTGGCCTTGGAGCAATTTTGATTAGAGGGATTTCCGTCGCTGGCGGAATATCAGCGGTTTTTCAGATCGCGGATGAAAGGGGAAGACTGGTCATGTTTGAGTATGCGGTTCAGCTTGAAATACTTAAATACAAATAATATATATTTTTATTATGTTTTATTTTGGAATAAACCCAATAATTTTATTCTAGCTGGACAGTTGACCCATTCATGAGGCACAACGCGCTAAACCTCATGATAGGCTTTGGGACGGCGCAACTCTATGTTGCAATTAAACAGCAACTAGTTCAACGCTTTTGTAGCCTGCCCAGCCTGAAAGAAGCTGTTGTGTAAGTCCGTTGAATAAAACAATTCAAACAAAATATTGTTTTTTTTTGTCGGTGTTTGCCAAAAAAATGCTTAATTAATTAATTAATTATTAATATTTGCAGATCTTTGCTCTGGTCCATGTTTTTCTCCATCGTTCCACTCAGCCTGTGCTTCCATAGCTGGACAGTTGACCCATTCATGAGGCACAACGCGCTAAACCTCATGATAGGCTTTGGGACGGCGCAACTCTATGTTGCAATTAAACAGCAACTTGTTCAACGCTTTTGTAGCCTGCCCAGCCTCACAGAAGCTGTTGTGTAAGTCCGTTGAATAAAAAATTCAAACAAAATATTGTCGGTGTTTGCCAAAAAAATTGCTTAATTAATTAATTAATTTTTAATATTTGCAGATCTTTGCTCTGGTCCATGTTTTTCTCCATCGTTCCACTCAGCCTGTGCTTCCTAATTGGGATTGTCATATTTGCCGTGTACGCGGCCTGTGACCCGCTGACCACCGGAAGGATATCCAGTTTGGACCAGATTGCGCCCTACTTTGTGATACAAGAGTTGGCCTTCATCCCGGGCATGCTGGGCCTCTTTACGGCGGCCATGTTTAGCGCAGAGCTGAGCACCATCTCGACCGTGATGAACTCTGTGGCGGCGGTCACTTGGGAAGACTACTTGGCTAAACTTCGGCCCTTTCGAAATGCGGATGGGGCTGTTCAAGCTGCAACCTACAAAATATTGGGTAAAATACACATGGATAACAAAGAAGAAAAATAAATTGCAAAAATGTACATTTTATTCAATCATTAAGATTTTTTTGGAATGTGATTTTTTTTTGCTTCTTATGTTATATTTAGTTGTGATTTATGGAGGGGTAATTATTGGTCTAGCCCTAAACGCCAAGAACATGGGTTCCGTTCTCCAGGCGTCAATTAGTGTGATGAATGGTGCGACGGGGATACAAGGAGCTGTATTTGTGATTGGCATGTTCCTCCCGTTTGTGAATAAATTTGTACGGTGGAATAATAATACAGAGCATGCATAAAAATATTAATGGTTTTACTCTGATGAATTTGGATTTGAATAATAATTTTTGTTCTTTTGTTTCAGGGAGTCATTGCTGGAACAATGGCTGGTGTGGGTGTAGTGGGAACGCTGAGTGTAAAGTCGTTCCTCCTTCAGCAAAAGTATATTTTCCAAACTCCACTCCCATTTGGCACTGATGGATGTCCCAATGAACTACTACTGCAGAGGTTTGGGACGACCCCGGCGGCTTTGACAAAAAAGTTAACGATGCTACCAATATCAGAATTGTACGCACGCCTTCATATTTACCACGTTGAGATTTGTGTGATNTGGGACGACCCCGGCGGGTTTGACAAAAAAGTTAACGATGCTACCAATATCAGAATTGTACGCACGCCTTCATATTTACCACGTTGAGATTTGTGTGATTTATTATTGTAGGTGAGGGAAGCAAGACCCTTACCCTCACCTACAAAATCATTTATTTTATGGCTATTTCAAGAAAAGTAATAATGTGCTTTTTGATGTGGTTGTATTGTTAGGGAGTGGCCAGAAAAACTTTTCACAATATCCTACGCCCTGTACCCATTCATTGGGAGTTTAGTGACAATTGGTGTCGCCATAATCGTCAGTCTGTTCACGGGAGGTAAGGAAAGTGGAAAGTCGGTAAAACCAGAATACCTCCATTCACTGATTCGACCAAATAAAAAAGCAACAAAAGCGTAAATAATATACTGCATATTATTATTACTGCCTCTGAAACGTATTAAAGAAGGATTGTCATGAAATAAAGTTGTTTCTGAGAAACACCTTGTTACAGTTACAATATAATGCTAAGAATAATAACAAGGAATGTAAGTCTGTATGTATCGGTACATGCGAATTATTAGTTTGCAACCAATCATGCTTATCGTTCTAGTAATTTTCCTATCACATTATAGGAATAACGGCGGTGAGTTTCTAATTATAAATAAACCAGGGGTTGCAAAAAATGCGCGAACGCCGTTACCGGGATTTTTGAAAATCCCTGAATCCCTAGGAACAAGCTGTAACAGGGATTTTTTGCTGATCCCTGCAACATTTCCAGGGATTTTTCTGCTGATCCCTGTTTTTCAGGGATTTATGAAAAAATAATAATTGTTGCACAGTACAGACAAAAACTAAAAACAAGCACGTTTCACCTACGCTCGGCTCAGCTACGCACGTAATAAAGATGGTCGTGCCTTGTGTAATAATATTTCACTTGATTGATTAGTTACTTATTTTTTGCTTTTAAGATTTTAAACTACGCGAGTGATTAGAATATACTTCAAGCTTAAGGTAACCCTTAAAAAAGTTACCTATCACTCCGAGGCGTGAAACCTTCCCTGGGAGAGTTCCAGAGCGCTAGAGTAGGTGACCTTTTTGCAGAATTCGTTACCGGGACAAAAACCTTTTTTGCAACCCCGAATAAACCTACTGCTCAAGCAAAATAAATCACAAAAGTGTCGGTCAGGCAGGCTGACAAAGCGTCAAATTCAGCTCACAAGAAATTCACATTTCGGCTGGCATAAATTCTTATTCAATATTTGACCATTCAATTTGGAGTTTCAAAATCTGGACTGAACCCAAGTCCTCCGAATTTGTAACATTACAAGTAACGTACAGGGATATTCCCTGCATGGTCTGATGTGTTATCAAAAGTCTTATCACATCAGACTGACGTTGCGTCTGGGATTTAGCATTTAGACACACATCAACATACACGGTTAATTACGCTAGTTAATTGCAACACGACACTTGTTTTGGATTTCCAGCATGTTTGTTTTGTCAAAGTTTGATATTAGTTTCGTCAAAAGTTTACAAAATACGCTTTATACTTACATAAAAATGTCTAGTAGTAATACTATGGTATTATATTTACATTTACTGTCTCCTCCGAAAACGGAAGCCTTAACTAAACACAAAAACACGTTGTGTTTCTTGAGAGTCGTTTTAGAT
>JAANSN010005939.1:0-11459 GCA_036850665.1 Dicranocentrus wangi
CAGGATCATGTATTCATTGTGGTAAAATAGGGATTTATTTAAAACCCACTTTTTCAAATGTACCTACTACCTGCATCACGGCTAACATACGTATTAGTTGTCCAATATAAATATTGCTGGTGCTCGAAAATTAATTAAGTGAGTTGTAACTCTATAATTACTAGGTATCTATTTAGCCACGGTACAATTTTTCGGTGCCTAAACCATTTACATAACGGCACGGAATATCGCATAATGGTTTGTAATTATTGTGTAAGAATTGACTCCTTGGATTTTGCACCATTGAACATTTTTTATTCCTAGCATTGTGTAATTTCATCATCATCACCTTTAAAGTTTGAAAATATTTGATTTTCAAAAAAGTCTGCCCCCACTTTTTGATGCCATACAAATGGTTTAACTTAAGGTACAGTCGACAGTTTATTTTATTATTCATATCATCAGGCACAAGCAAGACCCTCGGTTAAACTTAACTGTATGAAAATAAGAATAAAAATAAAAGTCATATAAAGGTGAATGCGTCCTCTGATCCGAGTTACCATTCCATTCTGCTAGTTATCCAAGTATCAGTGTATTATCATTTTCCTCCATAATATTTAATCCAACAAATTATTCCAAAAAATATAACATACATATTGTATGATTCGCCATAAAACACTCCATTCCAGGCAGCAGCTTCTAGGTTGAGTGAGATCGAGCTTATAGTATAGTAAGAGTAACGAAACGAGTAACGTTAGATATAGCTTGGTAATGCTTTTGGATGAGACTTTGGATGGCTCTTGTGATACGTACGCGGACGCGGACTAAACTAGAACATATTGTACTTATGTAAGGTACATGAAACATGAAGTCTGTTGCAGACAATTTAAGAAAATTCGTATTCGTACGGAGAAGTTCTATCATTTATCATCAGTACGAGTAAGACGAATCTGTTGGGACAATTATGGTATGTTTTGGGTATATGGCATTGAAAAAAGTATCCAGTCACAGTCACACAAATCTACTTACTAGTTAGAGCTGAACAAGTTGGGAGCGTCGCTTGCTGTAGGTTGTTGTAGAGGAACCACACAGTGTATATTTTCTATTATTATAATGCTATGTGACTCGCAAAATGAGTGAAACGTTTTCCATATCATATCACTTGTGTACTGACTGACACATGGTGCATTTGGACACTACTTGCGAAATACGAACTGTGATAGTGATCAGGATCAGTGTATGCAAATCTGTAAACACTTGTACCGAGCGGACAGAATATATGTCTATAAATATTACTGCTAATATCCAACCCGTTCCATATATCTCCTTTATCCATAATTCCTTCCCAATTATGCTGAGCGCAAGGATATCATTTAAGTAAACGCCGGCTAACAACATGCTAATAAACCATATTAAAGAGGATTTTCAGTTCTACTACATTTTCTCATTCTATATGTACAGTACTCGTAATTGAGATTTGCACGTAGTGACAGCGGGACGTTGGGCAAATATTGCAGAAACAGTAATACGCCTCTTTGTTAGTCGCATAAAAATCTGACATTGGAGCTGTGTCATTGAAGTTGTGTCATTGGAGCTGACGTCTGTCACCGTAGTTTTGCGTCATTGAAACCAGGCCGCAACCGAAATAACGTTATGATGGGAGGTGCACAATCAAAAAAAGTTACTGGACCCGTGTTCAAAATCAGCAAAAACGCTGAGAAACCAGTGCAGGGCATTCGAGTCATTGTTGGACCCTTTGTGCACAGTCTATCTTGGCAGGAGCCGTGTGTCATTCGACCAAATGGGGTTATTGGAGTGAAGGATGGAAAGGTAATTCTGTTTCTGTACGTGATTGTTAGTCTTCTATTTTCCCAAAATTGAAATATAATAATTCGTGTATTGACGTGACGGCCACTAATTCTAGATTGTATTTGTGGACAACACTGAGAATCTGGAAGCTTTAAAAACTTCCCATTCATTTGGCGACAATGACATTCATAAGCTTCGAGAAGGGTATGCTCAATATGCTCATATTGCTCATTGCTGTCTACATATTTGAAGTGCTTATAGGAGAACACCTCGTCCTTGGTATTTTAGTTGTGCTATTGTTATCTATGATTTATTTACACAATGCAGGGAGTTTCTCATGCCTGGATTGATAGACACCCACATCCATGCTGTCCAATACCCGAACGCCGGTCTAGCCTTGGATTTACCGTTGTTGGAATGGCTGGAAAAATATACTTTCCCGTTGGAATCCAAATACAAGGACACGAAAGTTTGCGGAAATGGTTTACAAAAAAGTGGTGGTATGTTAGAAGGATGACGTAAAATGTTGAACCCAAAATGAAATATGGTTTGTGTAAATTAATTCAAAATTTTCAGGAGAAAACTCTAAGCTCTGGTACTACAACTGCGTCATATTTCACCTCGATCCATACGGAGTCAGCTGTCCTTATGGCGGATTTGGATGGATTCCTATGGTCAAAGGGCCCTGGTGGGAAAGGTGTGCATGGATTGCTTCACTCCCGACTACTACATTGAAACAACTGAAGAGTCACTTTCTTCGACGACTGACTTTGTGAAAAAGATTTTGGATCGCAAGGTAAGCATACTTTTTAAAAATTACAAAGAATTTTGTTTTGAATAATAAGATGTGTATGATTTGCATGTAAATTCAAATATAGAATCCTCTAGTTCTTCCCACAATCACGCCCCGGTTTGCTTTAACATGCTCCGAGAATTTGCTGAAAGGACTTGGAGACATTGCCAAAGAACATGATCTTCATATTCAGGCACTCACACTAAGCTATTTTGATGATAGAAACATTTTGCCAGACTGCTGGAAAATTTTTTTTAATAAGTAATCACAAATGCATTTTTGGTATATAGACCCATCTTTGTGAATCAATGCCAGAAGACACAAATGCATTTTTGGTATACAGACCCATCTTTGTGAATCAATGCCAGAAGTGGAGAGGGCAAAAGAGTTGTTTCCTGAGAGCAAAAACTATGCTGAAATTTATGCAAACACTGGACTCCTCACGTCGAAGGTATACTCCATAACTGTTTTATGCATTAATATGAAACCGTATATATCATCAAACTAGATTACAATTTAATTTTTCCTGACAGTCTATCATGGCACACTGTGTGCATCTAAACGATGAGGAGATTGAATTGCTGAAGCAGAATAATACAGCCATTTCCCACTGTCCGACATCTAACATTTGCTTGCACAGTGGACTTTGCCCAGTGAGAAAAATTCGGGACGCTGGGGTAAAAGTGGGACTTGGTACTGGTAAGTTGCGACTATAAACCTTGTGGGTACTTACTATAAGCACGAGTTTAAAATACTTAAAGATTATTATTAAACAAGACCATTATCCGGCCCGGAATGTCATTTAATTTTAATTAAAACTATGGTAAAGTTTGATTCAAAATCAGGCCATTATAATGGTCCTGGACATCATTGCCATTAGAAACCACCTGGAAATGCATAGTAAAGGTATGTACAGGGTGCGTAAAAAATTGGTACACATGAAAAAGTGATATTTCAGTTGATTAAAAGATTTATTTTATATATAGAGTACGTCAAAAAGGTTGGCACGCATTAATTGATTATAAAATGATTCAAATTAAAAATCTAATTGAAATACATTTTAAAAAACTTGTGGCAAGTGGGAAAAACTCGTGGAAAAAAACCACTTGCAGTGACTTACTTACCTAAGTCACCCCATTTGGCACACATGAACTTGAGCAATAAAATCCTGAGCATTAAATTCGACATTAACTTTAAGTCGATTAGGCGGGAATTGAGCAGGAGCTAGAGGTAGTAGCTTATCCATTGTTAATAAGACATGTGGAACTGGAAAATGACCATCCACATATCTGGAGCCGGGATGAATTCGCTCGTTGTTTCTTCGTCTGTTAACTAGTCTCTCTGCACGTTGTTTTATCCTGTCGAAGTCGATCCGGTTATTTTCATTTCTTACCCATAGACACTCTTGGATTCCTCGCTTGATCCCGTCGCCAATGTCTTGTTCAGGGGCGACATGCACAATAACATCATTTTTTCTTGGGATTAAATATACGTTGTGTATGTATTCCTGTCGCGTAAATCCTACCGGCGTCAGGGGCGGCAATCTTCCTGGAACTCGAACCTAGAAACAAAAAATTATACATACAAAACATGCAGAATGTAAGTTTAATAATATATTATGCAAGTATTACACGAAGCAAAGCATCCCTGTTTTTTGTCACATTGAACCTACTTTACTGTCGCAAGTGAATGAATGCGATTTATCTATTAGCCGTCACTTTTGAGACATGAAGATTTAATTTTGGATAAATGCAAATATGGATATAATTTATATACTAAACTATGCTAGTTTTAAACATATTCTTAATATACTGTGTGGCTTATTGTTATATTTGTTGCATGCATAGTGTCTGGCATAGCGTTGAACCGATGCAAAATCAATGCATTAAAACCAAAATTAATTATTTTAATTTACAATCATTGCTTTATTAGTAGTGGCAAGTGGGAAAACCTCCAGGACAAAAACCACTTGCAGTGACTGGGTCACCCCATTTGGCACTATGCTGTTAACTTAAAATCATGGTTTGGCACATCGCTTATAAAGGCACACATACACATCATGTGAGTTTGGACGAATATTATCAATAACAAGATGGTCATCACAGCATTTAAAACTATCTTGTTGCACAATAAAACACTTATAATGTCCTTCATTAATAAATTTACTATCGCAATGTTCAATACAAGATGCCAACTTAAACTTGTATCTTTCTCCACAGGATTCGTACACAAACTCCTTAACTAAAGATTTAACGCCTTTCCGTTTTCTCATTTTCTTATCGTAAATCTTATATACAACAATGTAATACATAGGAAGAGTAATTATCGAACACTTTCGAGAAAACTGGTTACCACAAAAACAAGGCTCGCAATTCGTCGGCTTAGGTTCAAATGACGAGCTCAACTCATCCACTAGTGACTTCTTTGGCGAAACGAGCGCCATAATTTCAAACTTTGACACCGAGTTTGGAATGTTGCGAGAGCATACACATGAAGTCACGGTACAAACTTTGAATTCAAACAAGCGTCGCGCTGCTTCCATTCCATTCATTCCTAATAGAAACATAAGGAATTCACTAGCATCTTCTTGTACGTTTTCTTTATACATTGTAAGGATGTCGGTCAAATTCTTCTTAGCTGCTTCAGCTGTGCAATAATCCATGGTCTTTTGCAGTATGTGTCGGATGTAGCAAGAAAATACGTCTGGAAGACTGCTCAAAAACTCTGGGTCTTGCAATTCATTTACACATCCCAACAGTTGAATAACTGAATTTATATAGCAGGAATTTCCAATGTTAGTTATGCCAAATCTATCTCCTGGAGGGAACAATTCATTGTGGTCAGTGATAGTTGGCTCCGTTCCTAACTCAAACTCTATATGGCTGTTTGCATTCATTGCTACTGATAGTTCTTGGGTATTCAATTCAAGTGTGTCTTCAGTTTGAGCTTCCGAGTTAGGAACATCATTTTCTTGAATCTGATTGTTGTTGTGAAGTCTACACGCTGCATCAAGAATGTGGCTTGCCAGTGTACTTGTTCTAAGTGGTTTAGACTGGTGTCGGCGATAGGCGAGGTACCATAATGCCGCCATTGCGTGTCCACATATTCCTACGTTTCTTGCACCGATCGGACATTTACAATAATACGCCAGAATCTGCGATATGCCGGATCTTGTGTTGTTGAATTCAATAAACGCAGATCGGTATACCCCACTATGATATCGGGAGAGATAATTTGCACGCAGCATACAACGATCATCTTTGTATAGAAAGAATCCCTGCAGACGCCTGTGATACTCTTCAGCGTTTGCTAGCTGATAGTAACCCAAACTTAGATCTACCAGGTCCTGCATTGACAACACTGGGAAATGTTCCAGTTGAATTTCAGTTACAGGCCGCCATGCTGAACTTTTTCGCTCCAGTCCCAAACGCTGAATCCTGCTTTGAAGTAGATTNAGCGTTTGCTAGCTGATAGTAACCCAAACTTAGATCTACCAGGTCCTGCATTGACAACACTGGGAAATGTTCCAGTTGAATTTCAGTTACAGGCCGCCATGCTGAACTTTTTCGCTCCAGTCCCAAACGCTGAATCCTGCTTTGAAGTAGATTAGCCATTTCCAATCTTTGTTGACAGGTCTTGATAATTTCTTCTTCACGTGCAGGATCAATCAGAAAGGGTTTGCACATAGCATTGGTAATCGCTGCAGCAATGCGATATAGAAACGGGAGCTTTTTTATATATTGGATTTCAATTTCATTCGCAAAGAAATTAAAAATATTTTTGATGCGACCATTCGCGGCTTCAATTTTCCATCGTTCAAGTGTGATTGTGCGAATCTTGTTGGCCTGATAGCTACTAAACTGATTAGCTTTATTTAAGAAAAACGGGATTTGTACAGTAAATCCAAGATCTATCAACTTGTTTTCGCTGTCGTGGAACCCTCGATCCAGAATAAAATTGTCGCCAGGTTCGGTAAAAGTTAAAAATCCTCCCACATCCTCGTCAATGATCTTGTTGAGAATGGAAGCGTCGTTATTATAGCGATTGGTATAAAACACCCCTTGGACATCAGCTATGTATCCGTCCGTATAAACGAATTTCATAATCTTAACTAGATTACGCTTTTTCTGGGCGGAGAATGTCTTTGTTTGTTCCGCATGGTTACGGGGCTTATGCACGTACAAGTATGTTGCATCAGCGATGAAGTTTAAATTTTGGGGTGGCACGTTATATAGTTTAGAAGCTATACCTTTATTGTGCTGCTCCAAAGCTTTCTTCCTGTCCATATGTTTTCTCCCAAAGCCTAGATGAAGAGGCACGAAGTTGTGGTGAAGAAGTTTCGTTACCTTTGCAAAGATGGAACTGATGGTGGACTGCGATTGTATACCGTATAGATGGCCGATTACTTTCTGGGAGCATCCAAGCCTTAGCTTCGTTAGACATATTGCTACTGCTTGTCTGGTGCTTCTCTTTGATGAATTGCGCATCTCCTTTTGAATGCTACTATGAAGCTGTTCAAATATAGGCTTAGTTACGCCTAGGAAAAGTTTGTAATCTTCATCCGGAGTGTCAGCATCAAACACCAAAATCTTTTCGTGAAGAAGCGCAATATCAGAAATCCTGTTTAGTAGAGAGACTATTTCTAAGGCTGTTATGGTTAGCTGAAATTCCTTTAATCCTTTGGACGCACGTTCCTTGTTGTGGTCTTGTATTTGAAGTCGCAGCTTAATTTTTGCGGGTTCCAGGAATGCGTCATTCCCCATATGGGCCTTGCATGCCCTTGTGCCTTTACGCATCAATATTCTCTCGGTAATCCAGAGATCATCTATGGCAGCCTGTGGAACTACACACCGGGAAAGCCTTTCGTACTGTTCACCGCAAACGCAACACTTCTTTTCAGTATACATGGCTGTTGTTACTGGTAGAGTAAGTGTCGGGGATTTCGAGACTGCAAACGATTGGACCTCAGTGTCTTGCACTAATGAAACTGGCTCTGAATATACAGCCTCGGCAGCTACTGGGCCACTCTCTTCCGTTATTTCGGATGTCTGCAATACGGATGATTGAACGATTTCATGGATCCTGTCGGCTTTCAGCTTTATATCGCGTGTGGCTGTATGCAGGAAGTCTATGTTGTCACAGGAATAAATATTCGACTGAAGAGCTAGTTCCAGGGTCTGCTCGATACCCTTGAGCAATGTTGCGACGGCTACTAACTTGTCAGTCAGTACATCAGGTGTTCGCGTGTCCTGGTTTTAAATAAGTAACTTAATCATTCATTGCTGTGGTTATTTTCGATGAAATTGAAAATTTACAATTGCTTACAGTGTTTTGCTCGAAAGAGTTCTCATCTGAAACCTCCATATCATCGAAGTCAATCAATTCGGGACTTGGATACTATTAATTTCATATGTGACTTTAAATTTACATACATGCTACGCTATTCAAGTTTTTGATTGAAAATGCAAGAAATCTAAGTGCATCTTACCTCTTCACTTGGCGGCACATGTTCCAAGGGCTCTTCATCCAGGTCATCGGAGACTTCGTAATCCATCTGTAACACAAGAATTATATAAATGGGTAAGTGCATGTCACATAAGTGCTTGTTTGAGTATAAAGAAACTAATTTAAAAACCCGCAACTATTCCCTTACATTTTCACGGCGTTCAGCTTGTTCTTGATTGTCTTCTGCCCTTGGGCGTTCTCCATGGAGCTTGGATATCCGTTGATCCATTTTTTTCTGGTACTTTGGATTCTTCCGCTTGTACTTTCTGATCCAGTCTCTGCATCTCGAGTGAAGCCAGTCATCCTTCCCGGGAATTCTGGAATTTCGCTTGCAGTATATCTCGTATATAGGCCAAAGTTCTTTGGATTTAACTGGTCTGGCATCCTTCCACTCGCGACGGGAAAATCCCAACTGGCAAGATCCACACAGCATCTGAAAATGTAAAGTATTTAATTAAAATGATTTACATAATTGACAAATGATTGCCTTGGTTAGACAAATAATAGTATGATAAGTAGCGTATAAGTGTTACCTTCGTATAGTCCATGGTGCGCTTTTATTCCGAATTCCTTGTTAGTCCAAGTATCTCCGCTGACTATCGTTACCTTTATTACCTTTACCTTGATTACCCTGATCTTACCTTTATTTCCCTTACCTTACCTTGATTACCCTTACCTTACCTTGATTACCCTTGCCTTACCCTAGATCACTCTTTTTCTTGAGGACACTTACGTTTGATTATCTTACCCTTGATAACCGTTGTTTTATTTGCTTATTTTATCTAAATTATTATCATTAGAACTACTATATGTTGCTTATATCAACTTAAATCTAGCACTTCTTAGGCTACTACTACGATCTAACTATACTGTATTTAAACTAGCTACTAGGAAAACTACTACAAAACTACTATGGGAAGGCTACAATTATACGAGAAAATAACCACTAGACGAAAACTACTACTACGTTGTACTTAAATCTAGCAGTTCTTAAGTTAATTCGATCTAAGTGCTACGAGCAAACTATTACTAAAGTTAACTCTAGTGTAGAACTTCTTAGGCTATTCCTACAATCTAACTCTACGGAAAAATTATTTCTACGACAAAGGTAATATTGCGGAAAAACTACTACGAGATGAAAACTACTTCCCAGTCTACCAGTACGAGAAAATTGCTACTATCAATCAAACTACCAGTACGAGAAAACTACTACTACCAAACTACCACTATGAGAAAACTATTACTATGGAAATCTAGTTCTACGATCTCAAACTTCTAACCTACGATATAAATTTAAAAAACCTCTTAAAATACTAGATAAATTAATGTAATTTAGGGCTTAGGCAATTTTATAACTAGTCAATTGTCCTTGATACTAGATTTGGTTACACTTAAGTAACCAATGATCTTATTCTCAATTGTCCGTGAAGTTTAGTCACTTTCACTATTTATAAATCGTCGGTAATTAGTTGTCTTTGCTCAATTTCCTATGACAATAAATTCAAATATAGCAGATACAATTTTTCCATTCCTTCCTAACAACCGAACAGAAGACTTTGCGCTACTTAGTTATCCCGTTGAATGGGAACATTACGCGCATTTTGGTTTTCCTTTGAACTGAAACACTATGCGCCACTTTCTTATCTAATTGAACGATTTCACTGCACGTTACTTTCTTTTTTTGTTGAATGGGAACACTACGCGCTACTTTCTTATCTAGTTGACGACAACATTACGCGTTACTTTCTTTTCTCGTTGAACGAGGACACTACGCGCTATTTTCTTTTCTCGTTGAACGGGAACACTACGCGCTACTTTCTTTTCTCGTTGAACGGGAACACTATGCGCTACTTTTTTCTCGTTGAACGGGAACACTACGCGCTACTCTCTTTTCTCGTTGAACGAGAACACTACGCGCTACTTTCTTTTCTCGTTGAACGAGAACACTACGCGCTACTTCCTTATCCCGTTTAACAGCAAAACTAGGCGCTACTTCCTTATCAAACTCACATTACACTACCTAGGGCACAATCACACTGTTCGGTTGCGTCAGGAAAAAAAATTGTACCTGTAAGTCAAATAATTGATATTTTTAAAACCGATTGTTTTCCATTGTTAACAATCACTGCAAATATATTTGAATATATTTGAAGCGTGAGTTCTTCGGCGCATCGCGCCAGAAGAATTTATTTCCAGTGATTGGTAACACTGGAAAACAATCGGTTTTAAAAATATATAGGGAATCGGCTGGAGGTGGTCGGTGATGGAGGATGCAGCCGAAACTGAAGGAGTGAAGGGAAAATAGGAATAGGCAAACTGATTGCGTGCATGCATATATCTTTCTAAGCACGTTATATTTCACACGGGGTGTGCAAATGTGGCATAACGTGCGTAAGTAGATATATGCATGCACGCAGTAAGTTTGCCTATTCTTATTTCTTAATTGTTAAGTAGGGTCACTGCCACTACTTACCAACAATTAAAATATAACTAATACAAGATTGAAATCTCCTCTTTTTAATGATTATAAGCTTAACTTTGGGACCACGAGATAACTGCACTTTTTCATGTCTTGAACATCAAGTAGTATCATGTGCTAACTAATGTTCATGACATGAAAAAGGGCAGTTATCTCGTGGTCCCAAGGTCAAGTTTATAGTCATTCGAAAGAGGAGACTTCAATCTTTTATTGGTTATATTTTAGTTGTTAGTAAGTAGTGGCAGTGAGTATTTATCCGAAAGAGTCCTTCCCCACTATGTCTTACCACCATACCACCTAGATACGTAGTGGGGAATGGCTCTTTCGCGATAAATTATCACTGCCACTACTTACTAACAATTAAAATATAACCAATAAAAGATTGAAATCTCCTCTTTCGAATGATTATAAGCTTAACTTTGGGACCAAGAGATAACTGCACTTTTTCATGTCTTGACCATTAGTTAGTATCATGTTGTGTAGTTGCATAGCACATAATACTACCTAATGTCCAAGACATGAAAAAGTGCAGTTATCCCTTGATCCCAAAGTTAAGTTTATAGTCATTCGAAAGAGGAGACTTCAATCTTTCTTTGCATATATTTTTATTGTTAGTAAGTGGTGGCAGGAGTTCCAAAAGCCCAAATTTCCAAATGGAATTTTATAAAAACTTAACGACAGTGCGGTGGTGGTACGTATGGTATGGATGGGATTGTTTCAAGTGTGCCACGAATAAATCAAATTTTATTATAATATATGCAATTAATATGGTTTTATGCATCAAATTATGATTTTAGTTTTATAGGCCTGGGATAGTATACTTGTTCAATAATAATCTTTCTTGAATTTAAGATGTGTCTGGAGGTTATTCTCCTTCCATCCTGGAAGCAATGC
>JAANSN010005940.1:0-11458 GCA_036850665.1 Dicranocentrus wangi
GCAAAACAAATCATTTTTTGCTGTGCTGCTGCAATCCAGCAAATAATCGTTTTTACTTTTAACACTATTATTCCATACTATTGGATTGATAAAATGTTACAAGCAAACCGGCGGACTGGTGGACAGATTTATACAACTCGTCGAGTTTCCGCTTGGGACGGCGGACAGTCAAGTATGTATTATTTGCCAGGTTGATCTCCGAGTTTGATTCAAGATAATCTCAAACAAAATATAATATCTTACGATTCGAGTTAGTGCATATTTGATAAGTAAGTGATTGATAAGCTAAATAATGCAAATAAACTGGCTTTCTGAATTATTTATATGAATAATAATTGCTCATTTACACAAAAGTGAGCTTCATGAAAAGGGCGCTGAGCTCAACCAGCAACTTTATCCAGACTGTATGGGAACTAATGACTAATGACCCTCAAAATTATTGCGACAAGTGCTGAAGCAAGTAGTGCTAAGTTCTAAAGCAGTAACAATCCACAAAATATCCAGAGAAAAGTTTACTACTGTTTTCAAAATGCTCCCCTCTTCTGGATTACTTGACGAATTTCTGCGATGCAGCCGCAGCCTAGATTTTTCGGGAAGCATTCCATTTCGGTGGGATCCAACAACAAGCACCTTGCGCCTAAAGGATACCAACAGTCTCAAAATCATTCGAAGGTGGTTTCAACTTGTCCTTGTTTGCCAGTCACTCGTCTTGTTGCAGGTAAGCTGGGGTTGGAACAGGCTACCCCTCATTCTCAAGTCACACTCGGTCATCTCTCTTGCTGCCGTCATGGTCTCTTTACAGTTTTATCAAGCATTCGGACAATATCCTTGCCCTTTTTAATACTTGTCGGAGGTACGAAGGGCGAAAAAGTCGACAAATGGAAGTCTCAACGCCGCGCAACCTAATGAGAATCCTGTCTGGAATGTCACTTTTCCTTCTCCCAATTTTCATTTACACCTTTATATATAATCCCTGCTTTCCGGTTCACCTTGGCTACATGCTCGTGCCTCACTGCCATCCGGATGATCTCGACGCGACAGTTGCTACTGCAGAATGGACCTGGGCACATTTTCAACTCAGGCTACTCCTTGCAGCTATCTTTGCCTTTAATTGGAATTTCATTTTTACGGGAATCTCGTATGGAGCTTTGATCCACATTGTAGTCCCAGCAAAATGCTTTCTAGCATATGTATCTCATAATCTCATTACCGGCATGTCTGTGCGAATTTGATGGTGATGGAGTTAAAGGCACGGAAGGAGCATCTGCTTGCCTACCGAGGGTTGCAATTCATGGCGGATAGGTTACGCTCGTTTACATCCTTTCTTTACTTTGCTGACCTTTCCAGTCTGGTACTCGGACAAATATGCGCCTTCTATTTTGTCATTGCGTCCATTCAAAAATCATCCGAAGAAAGCGGAAACCACTCTCTGTCCAGATTGCTTTTGGGCTTCACGCTGTTGTAAGATGCCTGCTTGTGCGTCCTCACTATACTCTCTGCTTTTGGGTGGTTCGCGGATGTGGATGCGGATTAAAATTCTGCGTAATAAAGTTGGTCTAGTTTTAATTGTATACAAATAATTTTATTAAACAACGAACTTTTTAAAGTGAAATTGTGGGGTGTTTATGTGTTTTGAATAAAATGGATTTTTGGGATTCGTCGTAAACAACCCATGTTGTTTGCTCAGAATAAATACTCCGTTTGTATAGGTACTCGTAACATATGCCTGGCTTCCCTTGTTTGTAATGATGTTTATATTACTTTAATACAATGTTAACATTTAATATAAGATATTGACACAAATCCTCTACGTAAAATTTATCTTGTCATATGTTTGGACACAAAAACCTACATTTCACTTATCCAACGCAAGCAAGCTACACTACAAAGAGGCAAGAAATACATAAAGTTACTTAATTTAATAATTCCTACATATAGCAACAATCTGTATATCTACAATTATATTTATTAAGTTTTGCGCTCAATATCTGCTACTAATAGAATGGCAAAATGATTGATATATAAAAGCTTTCTTCCCTCTTTGGGTTCTCCACTGTTTTCACACAAGAATCACAACTCATCTCATTTGCATATAATATCCCGTCATTCCGCAATTAAAACCTTGCATTATTACTCCCGATTAGCAATACAGCATCAACCGCGTTAAACTTTATGGTGGCAAACATTTTTACCTTGGTTTTACGAACAAGAAAGCCGCTGTGCTCCATGTAGAATGCTATTGGCTGGAGGTTAGCGAGGACCCTCGTCACCTCCTGTTTCCTTCCCCGGACTTGAACCACCCGGGCCCTCCAACCATGAATCATTTCCGTGCTCAAGGCGTGAGTTTGGACGGCGTATGGGACTGCAATCGAGATGATCATCAAGGTCAGAAGTGCCATAAATGGGGATATCCAGTATATCCACGGAGACAACCACCTCCACCCAATCAGAGTTCCAACAAGGGAAATCGTTGCTATTATCTTCCCACCCTCAACTGCCGCGAACAAGACGGAGGCGGAATGTCTGATACATTGCATATGGAGGGTGTACAATTGGCTATAGGTTCCAATCGCACCGGTGAGTTCCGTTTCAGATTTTCTCCGGATCAGTTTGAGAATCTGGAGGTTAGCATTCGCGACTAGAATTAGCATTGGGTGGGAATAAAACGCGAAAGCATCTGCAGGCTTCCATGCAACACACGGTAGACATCAGAGCGGCACAAAGGCGAATAGGAATTGAAATGGCGATTTGCTCTCGGTCCAATTCGAAGGCCGTCGAGGCCCAATACGACGGTGGGTCCATTCCGGTGATGAATGCTGCTGGGAAACCAAATTAGTGGAGCAACGCCAAAAATTGGGACCAGCAGGGTCAGAAGCAGTCCGATAATATCGGCTGATCCGGATCGCAAGTGCGTTAGCTCTGAAAATGAAAAGGAAAAAGGAAAGGTTAGCTTTCCTTGTCGGGCTAGTTTGACTTCAGACTTGTTGTGATACCTGACACAAACAGTTGTCGCATTTCGGTCAATGAAAAATTCCCATTTATCACTGAAACGGGTTCTGCCAATTGGTAATAAAACTGTAAAAGTTGGTTGCCGTAGGAAACAAGACCCCTCCTATTTCTAAAGAAAGCCAGATTAAGCCAGTTGCAGAGCAAGCACGGGGAGAAACACACCACTAGTAAAAAGAACGCGTCTGGAGGAACCAACTCCGGGTGGAGCATCTTTTTGAAGCCGTAGTATAAGCTGATTAGTGACCAACTGAGCCCAGTGACAAGCCCCCAGGTGATGTACAGTGGGAGCAGCTTGCGACGGTCAGTTTCAATCGAGAATTTTCCCAACTCGGGCTCCCAGTTGACGAAATATCGAGGGTAAAATAATTTCGTGGAAATGAGTTGATTTAGCTCGAGTGCTGCCACGTAAAGAGGTGTCATCCTAAATGTTGGCTCTAAAAAGGGGGAAAAATCTGGAAAGGCTATATATTTTTGACTGTTGAGTAGAAGCAAATACGAAATACTCAGCACTTCATCAGACCTTTTGGAGAAAGAAGCTTTAGTTGTTCTGTGGTTTTTAGTTGTCCCCGTCAGTAACCATTTGGCATACGTATTTGATAACGTGCCAACATCGACTGTAATATTGATGGTCACATATATCATCAAGCATAGTTGATTACGTAATGTTTGTATTATTATTGTCCAATTTAAACTGGTAGTTTAACCGACATGAGCGCCCTACAAATACAAAATTATTTTGTTCAACTTACAATTAGAGGAAATGGCTGCACCACTTCATCACAGTATCCGTAAACGCGAATCCCTAAACAACCAATACCAATTCACGAAATTTTTGCGTAGCCGTACTTCCCACCACAATAAAATGTTGCACATCATGTAAGAATTTGTTTGAAAATATATTAGTTCAAATTTTGCATATATACGTATATTACCTGTTTATACAACTAGGTTTTCTACGTTTGGCGTGTTTCGCAATGTTTATATAAGGTGTAACAGCTATTTATAAGTTGAAGCTTAACACGTCGAAATACATGATTCCATGGTGTATGGCAAATGCCTTTGTGAAGGGAAAACATTTGTTACATAGGATATTGCAAATTAGATTACATGTGCTTAGGAATTGGGATACAAAGTTTGGGATTATATACCTATCTACTCTCTGTAGCTGTAACCCAGCTGAAAGGTTTTGTTCGGATTACTTCCAAATGGTTTCGAATTATTTGAGAAAATGGCCGACAATAATATACGAAATAAGTATAATTGCATATGAAGACTAATTTTATTTCTCGGACGTACCTTGCTTAACACGGCGCTGGAAAATTGAGCAGACCTTTATATGACAACAGTTTAATTTACTATTGAAACTCAAAATTTGAGGAATATTTGAAACAATCCCAATATAGGTAGGTATCCTAGTCGCACTATAATTGTTTATTTCATAAATAAAATGATGACGATTATGTGCAATTTAACTATTACATTGGTTCATACATCATATGATATCGTAGGTTAAGCTAAGTTGGTGGATTTATCCGCGTCTCCAAATTTTTGGAAATTAAACCCAATTTAATACACAAATTTCCAAATTTAAATTAATTTTCCGACTCGAGAGCTCGTGCGGGCTCACAAAATACTCGTGGCTCCTTTTGCAAAAAAGGTGAAGGTGATGAGACATTGTCTAAATGGAAAACCTGTAAAACTCATTTCTTGATTAATGTTATTAATGGCTTGTTGTGTGAAACATTATCCTGAATCAGAATGAGATGCTCCGAACCGAACCTTGATTAATATATAGTACAACTTGTTATTTACAGATTATTTTCGAATTAAAATCTTTAGTCTGCATTTTAGTGTTTCAAATCCTTTTATATTGCGTATGTTAGTGTGCTTAATGTGCCTATTTATAACACTTATAACTAACTAGCTTGCTCAATACTTGGACACAACTTTTTAAAATCTTATTTGCAAGAGAACTGCTAAGCCACTAAAATTATTGCCCCATCAATATAATTATTACTTTTGCTGACATGCCTATGCATTACCAGTAGAAAGTTACCAATTTTAATTACTATAACTATAATCACAACATTTATTTATTTACTCAGACTTCCTTACCTCCTCTTTGGCTAACAAATAGGATCTGGATAACTTTCCCTTAATTAATTGTCTTTTTGTCGCTAGCTAAAACAAGATTAATTTTGTTGCTGTTATGATTGCCTTTTCTTTTGTGGGCAGCCAAACTAATTAGATACGCCAGTGCAACATAATATAATTATTTTAATGTGCTTAATTCTTAAAGCTATTTAACCATATTACATTGTAAACAGGAAAATGACGTTTCATAGTATTTTCGCAATTTACCTGCCTATTACTCCGTAATTAAAACATTACATTAGCCCTGATTAGCAATACAGCATCAACCGTGTTAAACTTTATGGTGGCAAACATTTTTACCTTGGTTTCGTGAACAAGAAAGCCGCGGTTCTGCATGTAGAATGCAATTGGGCGGAGATTAGCGAGGATTCTCTTCATTTCCTGCTTTCTCCCTCGTCTCATTTCTCCCACTCGGGCTCTCCAACCGCGAATCATTTCCGTGCTCAACGTTTCAGTTTGGACGGCGTATGGGACTGCAATCGAGATAATGATCAATGTCAGAAGCGCCATGAATGGGGATATCCAGTATACCCACGGGGACAACCACCCCCACCCGATTATCGTTCCAACAAGGGAAAACACTGCAACTATCTTCCCACCTTCGACTGCCGCGAACACGAGGGATGCGGAATGCCTGATGCATTGCATGTGAAGGGTGTACAATTGCCGGTAGGTTTCAATCGCAGCGCTGAGATCCCGTTCAGATATTCTCCGGATCAGTTTGAGAATGTCGATGTTGCCCTTCGCAGTTACAATTAGAAATGTGAACAAAACACGGAAGCATCTACAGGCTTCCATGCAACCCACCGTAGAATTCAGTGCGGCACAAAGGCGAATAGGAATTGAAATGGCGATTTGCTCTCGGTCCAATTCGAAGGCCGTCGAGGCCCAATATGATGTTGGATCCATTCCAGTGATGAATGTTGCTGGGAACCAAATTACTGGACCAACACCGAAAATTGGAGCCATCAAGATCAGAAGCAGTCCAATAATATCGCCTGATCCGGATCGCAAGTGCGTCAGCTCTGAAAAGTAAAAATGAACTAAAAGTTTAGCCTTCCTTCCCGGGTTAGTATGACATCAACTTTGTTGTGATACCTGACACAAACAGTTGCCGCATTTCGGTCAAGGACAAATTCCCATTTTTCCCTGAAACGGGTCCTGCCAAGTGGTAATAAAACCCTAAAAGGTGGTTCTCGTAGGAAACAAGACCCCTTATATTTCTAAAGAAAGTAAGATTGAGCCAATTGCAGAGCAAGCACGGGGCGAAACACACCACTAGTAAAAAGAACGCGTCTGGAGGAACCAACTCCGGGTGGAGCATCTTTTTGAAGCCGTAGTAGAAGCTGATTAGTGACCAACTGAGCCCAGTGACAAGCCCCCAGGTGATGTACAGTGGGAGCAGCTTGCGACGGTCAGTTTCAGTCGAGAATTTTCCCAACTGGGGTTCCCAATTCAGAAAATACCGAGGGTAAAATAATTTCTGGGAAATTAATTGATTTAGCTCGAGTGCTGCCACGCAAAGAGGCTTCATCCTAAATGTTGAGTCTGAAAAAGGGGGGGGGGAAACTTCCGGAAAGGCTTTATATGTATTTTACTGGGTGCAAATACCAAATAGTCGGCATACCTTTGCTTTGGAGAAATAAGCTTTAGTTGTTCTGTGGCTTGTGTTGTTCTTATTTCCACATATCATCAAGCATACAATTTGGTTGATTGTTTCATATTTACGGTGTCCAATTGAAACTGGTAGTTTATCCGCCCACATGAGCGCTCCACAAAAATAAAGCTATTTTTTCCAATTAACAATCAGACGAAAGGGCTACAGGACAATATCCCCAAAGGCGAATCCCTAAAATAACCAATTCTTGAAATATTTGCTTAGCCCTACTTTTCATCACAATAAACTTTTGCACGTCATGTAAGTGTATTTGAATATATATTACCTATTCAGACTTAACTAGGTTTTGCAAGTTTGACAACAATTATTACAATTCTGTTTGCTTTTATTTAACATAATGTAAACTTGTAATTGCTTGAAACTGTTATAGTAGATGTATACGGTAATGGTATAGATACTGCGTGAAACCATGCTTTAAGTAATAAACCTGTAAAAATATTGAGAATTAAAGGATTAATTCAGAAAACATGAGGTGTGGTTTAAACTTACCTTGCGATATATCAGACGTCAAAATGCATAATTCAATTCAGTATTGCGTATGGCAAAAAATGCTGTTGTGAAAGGAAAAAGTTTGCGAAATAGATTGCATTTGGATGGGAATTGGGATACAAAATTTGGGATTATATACTACTCCCTGTAACTGTCTGTAACCCAGTTGAAATTTTTGTTCGGGTTGCTTCCATATGGTTTCGAATCATTTGAGAAAATGACCGATAATAATATACGAAATAAGTATAATTGCATATGAAGACTAGGTAATTTTATTTCTTGGTCATGGCCAACATGGCGCGCTAACAGGCTTTTACATGACAAGTTTAATTTACTTTTGAGACTTTGAAAATTTGAAACAACAAGATTGTAATTGTATGTCTGTGTCCCAGCTGCAAATTCATGTTCGGTCTTGCTTAGAAAATGACTGATGATTCCTACTTAAAAGTAAAAACCGACTTTATTGGTGTAAAGTATGGAACGGGAAAATGAACAGACTTATATGACAAAGGTTTATATAATTTAATTTTAAATTTCAAAATTGCAAGCAATGGACTTATGAGGTTGCACTATGAATAACTTCTACGGCATAAATAAAATGAGGATGATAATTATGTGTAATTTAATTTTTACATGTTCATATATGATCGCAAATTGAATTTATGAATTTATGAATCATTACTACATAAAGTATAGCGAAGCATCTCAAAAATTAAAGCTAATTTTGTCATTCAGCTCAGACATTTTGGGAGAAATTTTGGGACTAATTTGAAAAATGAGCGAGGATATCTGTTTAAGTGGAAAAAACTAGTCCGAAACATGCATGAACTAATCGTGAGGAATTGCATTCCAGGATTTCAACAAGCGTTGACCTTCTAACTTCATACTATCACGAATATAACAACAATGAATCATAGCAACACTATAATTTACAAGAGAGAAATGTAGGACGACAAGAATTTTATCGGTCTGCAGTCAACAAAGGTAGACAGTGTGCCTACGATAAAAAAATTATGAAATACGTAAATGCTGTCATAATATAATATGTATCCTCAATCATTACGATGAATCTAATTTCAGTCATTCTTATGGGCTGTTTTCAGAAGACTGAAATTTATTTTCCGTAGTGAGCAGTTGTATCCACAATTTTCATATAATACCATTCATGGTTTAAAACTAATTTCGAATGATACACCTATCCTCATTCATCTACCTATTAATTGAAAGAAGGTCGTGCTAATGCTAAAGCGCGTTGTCGCATGTCGATATCGATCGCAAACAGAAACATGACGCGCGTGGGAAGGGGGAGGGGACATATGACTAAACATGTAACACATAATTGTCGTGGCAGCTCTTGTGTAATAGTATCAATTGGCCGTCAGATTTTGAGGAAAGGGTGTCCTCCAAAAATCTGATATTTCAAATTATATATGTGTAAGTCTTGAAAAGTGATTTCGTCATAAACTACCCAAAAGAAGTACTAGAAATAGCATCTATTTTGGCATTTAGCATCGTTACGACTGCAAAACATACATGTATTAATAAGAAAATGAAAAGCTGAAAAGTAAAACTAAGGAATATCACGGGTGACTGGATTCCTGGGTTTTAATCTCGAGCTCGACCTACTTCCATCCTATACATGGTGAACATGTATTAGGTTTGCCACATTTTAAATTTTTAATGCGACCATCCCCAACAGTAGTTGGAGTAGGTGATTTCCCGAATCCTCATGCTGGCAACAATACTACAAAATCTTTATAAAAAATTAAAAACACAAAAGAAAAAGAAGTTCAATGTTAAAACTGAAATGTTCGATACCAACTACTGAGCACTATTCGTGGCTTTATTAAAAATTTAAAAAACGTATTTTTATGGGGAAAAAATCCTTGAGAAACGTGTTTAAACAACGTGAGCCACAAAATCATCATGCCAAGCCTTTCTTCGCATATTATTTCAATAGTCATTCGCTCTACTTCAGAGAATGACTATAGCTTTTCCGCACAACAATTTATAATAACTGTGACTTATTTATAGTCATGACGCCCCTAGCCGTGGCAGCACTAGAGCTTAATCAACTCATTTCCAACACGCCATTCTACTCTCGGTATTTCATCAACTGGGATCCAATCTCGGCTGCGCCTTCCGTTGAAACTAGGCGCAGCAAGTTGCTCATGCTGTGCCTCACCTGGGGACTAGTCACCGCTCTCATGTGGCCACTAATTACGCTCTACTACGGCGTCAAAAAGATCCTCACCCCGGACTCAGTCCCTGCAGACATCTACTTCTTCATGGTAGTGACCTTCGCCCCGTGCTTACTCTCAAACTGGCTCAGCTTTCATTTTTTCAAGAATAGGAGGGAGTTGGTGGCCTACACCCGTCTAATCTTTCCATTCTATAGGGAGCTCGCGGAACCAGTGACAGGGAAGGTAAAAGGGTTTACGTTACCTGAAATGCGACAACTGATCATGTTAGGTAATAAATCCCGAAAGAAATACGTATTATATGTGTTGTTATCTAGAACGCGGACATATTTTCTAATGTAATTTACGTTTTCGGGGTTGTTTTGTCATTTTCAGAATTGCCCAAGTTGCATACCGGCTCAGCCGACATTGTTGGACTCCTCCTGATCCTCATGGCCCCATTTCTAGGACTCGGTCCAATGCTTCTGTTCCCTGCAGCAGTGGCCACACAAATGACGGCAGCATCCTACTACGCCCAGTCCGCGTTCGAGCTTGATAGTCGCCCTTTGTGGGTATCAATCCCGGTTCGAGTCTCCGCTGCCGCCATTGCCACAATTGGCTGCATGGAGGCCTGTAGAGCATTTCGGATCATCTTTACCATCCTCATCCTTGTCGCAAAAATCAACACCAAAATACTGAAAATCCTTCGGCGCAGGGCTCGCCAGGATATCACCGCCGGGATTGAAGCCTACCGGAAGCTGTACGCCATTCATACCAAATGCATTGCCTGTTCCAGCTCCCTCGTGTTCGCGGCGGTGCAGGGCGGCATGATACTGGCAATATTCTCCCTGGTCGGCACGCTAATTGGACGGCGATGGTTGTCACCCTGGGTCTACTGGATATTCCCGGTGATGGCGATTTTCACCCTAGCGATCATTGCGGTTGCGGTCCCATACGCCATCCAAACTGATTCCCTGAGCAAGGAGCTGATTCACGAGTGGAGGGCCCGGGAGGGAGAAGTTCGGGGGAGGAGTAAGCAGGAGGTGAAAAGAATTCTGAAGAATCTGAGACCCATTGCGTTTCGCATGAGCTACCGCGGGTTTCTGGTGAACGAAACCAAGATTCAGATGTTCACAATCATAAAGTTCAACACGGTTGATGCAATCCTGCTAATTAGGAGTAATGTAATGTTTTAGAATTTGAAATAAGCCACATGCCGGTGACTCCTACATCGCGCCTCGATTATAGTAGTTGGAGTGGGAGGACGGGAATATATACATAAAAATAGGGCGCACCAAGCTGTATGTGTCAACTATGAAAAATCAAATACCTATGTTAATATTTGCCGACAAGATTCATGTTTTAAACATTAGGTGTAGTAGGTAGTTTACTAAAATACTTTTATGTACACCACGGATTGTTTCCACGGACCAATAATAAAATGCTTGCGTTTCAAGTTATTTTTGAATGACTTTTAATACGTCTGTGTAATGAGTAATAATACTACCCTTGTGTTTATTATGATGAGTAAAACTGTAAGCATGAGGCAAACTGTGTGGCCCGCTTCAAAATCTTAAATTAATTTTAATCCTTGAACTAGGTCTGACGTGATTATATTGATTACCTCAGTTAGGGCTAAAATACTGCCAGAGTATATCTAGAGGCACTATATAGGTATTAATTAGTAGGTATACATATTTTTTCTGAATTCGGTTCAATCCTCATAATATTGATTGGTAAGATTGATATAGTGACGTAGTTTTATCCAGGCCACGGAACAAGGAGTTTTATAAAATAGTTTTCCTTCGCAAAAAAATATTACCGATATTATCCAATTCCCAGGGTCATGTTTTCGCGAAATTCCCTTTTTTAGTACGATATACATATACATACACGATCTGCATGAAACAAAGTCAGCCATATAAAATATATGTAGCTTTTTTAATAT
>JAANSN010005941.1:0-11456 GCA_036850665.1 Dicranocentrus wangi
CCGCCCTTCATTCCCTTCAGGATTTTCCCTGCTTTCACATTCAAATGCCCACACATGGTCAGACACAAAATGGCTGCTGTTGTCCCTCCGCCCGACCAAATGAGGAGTAGCGCCGTGTTGGTGAGGTTCAGGAGATGGTTATACTTGACAAGAGAGAAATTACAGAATACTGAAAGCGCTGTGACAGCATGCAGAAATGGGAGGAGGATGTAGACCATGGAATCCTGGTAGTGATGGTGGAGCACTTCGAATTCCCTGTACATCTGGAGTAGTCCGGGATACTCCCGGAACTTTGGGAGTGTCCGCTGCCGCCTGGTCGGGACACGGGTGCAGGTATACTCGGTGGCCAACTCCCACCAGAGCGTGCAAACCGTAACATCGATTACCGAGTTGATGAGGAGGAGAGACCAAACCGTTTGGACGATGTAAACAAGACCTAATCCAAACAAGACGTATGCCACCCGGAACCACTCGTCGGGCGCGTAGTAGGTGAAGTAGCAGTTCCATCTGGGAAAGAAAAAGTAGTGAGAGGAAACTATGAAGCCGCACATTGGACACATAACGCCCAGATAGAATACGAATCCGTCAAAGAGCCAGTTGACAGTGCTTTTATCAGGGTCGAATGACGGCATGTACAGCTCTGAAAATAAAATTTTGACGAAATCATTTTTGTTTTGTTTCGCAAGAAGCAAGAATATCTTCAGCGACAAACTATGCCGCTTACTCTTAATTTCCTCCGCAAGCCGGAAATACTCGGTTATGATGGCCCCAACGGAATGCGGATGGTGGAAAGTGGGATATGCCACAATGAGATTAAGTACCCCGCAAATTCCCAGCACGAAAGTGAAGTAGAACTCAAAGTTGTTTGTATTCCCGGAGGAATTGAGACGGAAGGTTTGCACCCCTAAAAACAACGTGTAGAGTGCTATTAGCAGGTACTCCAGGGTGTATTTTAGGCGTTGTAAAGTCCCAACGCGAAGGGCCTTCACGGACGAATCCCACTTGAAGGGACTCCCACTGGTCAAGTCAGCCCAAGCGATTTGCCAGCCCAGGATTCGGTAATATCTCGAGCTTAACATGATGAGGTAAGCTTGATGCAAAAATGGTGGCGACGTTGGGGTTGGAGCTAGCTAGGCTAGTTATTTGATATCAAATGGGAGAATATGACAGACTGACATGGAATAATTTTCTAGAAAAAACGTGAAGCGCACTTGGTGTGCAGTAATCAACATGGAGAATTTGGATAAAATCGATTTTTAAATTTACATTCCAGAATTAGCTAGAATATGGCAAGAGCTCAGTTACATGCCTGTGCTGTGCTTTTATGGATTTTGCATTTTAAGTTTCGGAATAATTTGGGGAAAATTGAGTGAAATTACAGTTGATGCTTGATATCTGGTTCATTTTGACAATAAAAAATGTATTTTTTTGCAAATCTGAATCCTGCCTTGACGGAAACAGTTGATATTGAAGTCACTTTTTTGGAGATATCCAATACTATAAAAGAATACCCTCTGTGTGTCTGTGTGAGTGTGTTCGTAACAAGGCTGGGGATCCCAAGTTTGGATTCGGTTCGGATCAAGATCCTCATGTTACGAGACATGTAGGGTTCGGTCGTTGGTAATCTCAAGTTTGGATTCGAATCGAGATCCTCATGTTTACGGGACAAACAGATCTCTGACCGCTGGCAATCCCAAGATTGGATTAGGATCAAGATCCTCATGTTTATGAGACTTATAGATCTCTGAACGCGTGAACGCTGGCAATCCCAAGAGTGGATTTGGATCAAGATCCTCATGTAACGATTTTGTGACGGATACACACACACACACGAGGGCTTCTCATTTCTGGCCAGTAATTAGTACTGGCACGACAGTCTAGTATTTAATAAACAATAAAAGCGACAATAATATAGCATAATATTTCATTTTTAGAAAAAATGGCATAGTTTGTTTGCTTGGTTAGCAGTTAGTATTGAATTTATGACTATTTTGTCAAGGTTGAAAGAAATATATTTGACGGCCAATTACGCAAAGTGAGTCCTATTTAGAAGTAAACTTGGCCAAATATTTCCAGACAACAAAATAATTTAATTTTCTCCTCTATCATCACTATTTATTATTGGCATTAGAAATAATCTAATGAAATGTGACTTTTGAATATTACTCTTTCATGCATTACTCTAAAAATTTCTCCAATTAGGGATTAGCTATGCATGCCTAACTGGGTTTAATTGGGGCATATTGCGAAAACTTCAATATCGACTCTCTAAATGCCAAAATTACATCTCTTCCATCTCTACAGTGGCCTGCCGGACACTTTTACAAAAATATAATTACGCTTATTGCCAGTGTTGGGATTAGGAGACCATGTCAATCAAGTAATTATCAACACGACTAGACAGATGAATGTAGCTTTTTTATTTTTATTGCTCAGCTTCGCATTTTACCTTTGAACATTTGTCCTTTGAGCATATTTATTTTACATTTAGAATACAATTAACAAACCTTGTGTAGCATTAACGTAACTGAAATGAAACAATGTAATTCTACCTTATATTCCATGTTTACAAAATCATTATAGCATTTGGTAATGGTTATACATTTGCTTACAATAAAAAATTAACAAACGGTTTGGTGTTTCCCTTCAATTTCTGCAGTAGAGGCTTAAAACCTCATTCATAAACAAAGCTTCAAACCTTACCATTACAACTTGTGTGGTTCTACGGAGCCTTTTTGATGAGCACTAGCGCCCGAACTGTGAGTCGAATAATATTCTGAAGGTACAACAGCACACTCGCCTTTTTAACACTGAAAACCTTTTTGTAACCCAGACTCATCGGTTTACAGGACCTCACAAACTTTGCAACCTCTTTCTTTCTCAGCTCTGACCCCCACTCCTTCCCCTTCATCCCCTTCAAGATTTTTCCCGCTTTGACATTAAACTCCCCACAATAACTCAAGCATATTGTGGCCGCAATGGTCGCGAACCCCGACCAAATCCCGAGGATCACAATATTCTCCAAATTCAGAATGCGGTTATACCTGACGAGTGAAAAATTACAAAATACAGAAAGCGTTTTAACCGCATGCAGAAATGGCAGGATGATGCAGACAGCCTTGTCCTGATAGCGACGATGGAGTATCTCCAATTCCCGATATCTCATGAATAATCCAGGATAGTCCCGGAATGCAGGAGTTGACCGCTGCCACCGGGACGGCACGCTGGTCCAAGTATACTCGATGGCCAACTCCCACCAGAGCTTCGCTACGGTGATGTTCATCACCGCGTTGAGAAGGAGCATGGACCAGATCATTTGGAGAAAGTAAAAGTAGATGAATCCATTGCAGATGAAGGCCAGTGTGAAATATTCCTGTGGTGCGAAGTAGGTACAGTATGAAGCCCACCTGGGGAAGAGGAGGTAGTGAACCCCGACGACCAGTCCATACGCGGGGAATGTTATTCCAAAGTGGAATATAATTCCATCGAAAATCCAGTTTATGATGCTTTGATTTGGGTCATAGGTCGGCATGTACCTTTCTGGAAATAAAAATTCTAATTATTATTTTTTATTCTGATTGGTTACTTATCGGCAAAAGTTTCAGCTCCTATGTATATTACCCTGAATTTCCTCCACAAACCGGAAGTACTCGGAAATGATGGCTCCCACGGAATGTGGATATCTCAGAGTTGGATAAGCCACGATGAGGTCAAATATCCCAGCAAATTCCGAGCACAAAAGTGAAGTAAAACTCGAAGCTGTTATTACTCCCCGAGGATTTGAGTCGGAAGGTTTGCACCGCCAAGAACAGGATGTAGAAGGCTACGATGATGTAGGCGAGGGTAAATTTTAGCCTGTGGTATTTTCCAACGCAAAGCCGTTTTTGGGACGAATCCCACCTGAAGGGAGTGGCAGAGGTCCACTGGCCCCAGGCTGTGTGCCACGCAAGTATTCGGTAGTAGCGTGAGCTTAGCATGATGATCCCTCCGGCAAATATATTATGCGGTTTGTTAAAAAAGAAGGCTACACGACGTCACAAAGGATATGGGCGGACGACTGAGGGAAATTTCTGGAGAAAGGTGCAATTTTTAGTTGGTGCTCTCTCCATGGCGAAGTTTTTGTAAGGATTTATCTTAATTTATCTCTAAAACATTATGTGAGCATTAGATGTTAGTCGCATTATATGTTGTTTTTGTGGAGGAATGCGCAATTTTGGAATTTGGAATACTTTAGAAAATTGTTTCAAATTGCAGTTAAAATTGAAACTTTTATATGTATCCAATTTGACCAATAATCCGTTTCGGCATTTCGTGCTGATTTATAGCTTTGTTGGAAATAGCTGGTATGCTGGCACTTTTTGTATGTTATATGACGGCGGAGTTATGAAAAACAGACAAATTCATATAAATATAGCCAGAACGCAGAACACTTTTCTCGATATAAGTCAAACTACCAGGGGTTTATAAATTTTGTGTGGATGACTGAAAGTAATCGAGCAAAATAGAAAAGTCGGGCCACATGTATGCATTACGATTATATTTTATGGGATTGGAATTAGGAGTTTGGGACCTTATGGCCTGACGGAGGAGCCAAGAGCCTTAATTTTAGACGTTTGCTATTTTTATTCGAGCGTAAGAGCTACTTAGTCACAAATTTCGTATACATAAACATGCAACATTATTTTGATAACTTTTGATAAAGTTAACTAAATACTGGAGCTTTAAATTAGCCGACACTTTTATTATTATATAGAAAGCCATTTTGATTTTGGTATTTGCGAGTAAAACCAAATACCTAATCATTTGAAACTCAATTATTGTCGTTCATGCAATCAATTCTTTGTCGATTTGCAAACCTATGTCAATTAGAAATTACACGACATTTGTCTCACTCACGCTTCTGATTTTAAGAAACAATAATAAACATTCGTCCAATTTACTTCTTTTTGCTTGCAACCAAAGCTCGAAAAGTGTGCCGTATCAGAGTTCTGCAGGTAAAGCAGCACGCTTGCCTTTTTGACAATGAGCACTTTTTTGTATCCCAAACTCATGGGTTTACAGGATTTAACAAACTTTGCAACCTCCTTGTTCCTCGCCTTGGACCCCCATTCATGGGCCTTTATCCCCTTCAAAATCTTTTCCGCTTTGACATTGAGGGTCCCACAGTAGGTCAACATCAGAATGGCTGCGTTGACCCCACACATTAGCCAAAACACCAAGATGGATACATTCGCCAGAGTGAGAATGTGGTTGTATTTGACAAGAGAGCAAATGAGTACTACGCAGAGTACATTGACAGTGTGCAGAAATGGGAGGAGTCCCCTACTCATGGTGTCCTTGTACTCATTATGGAGCAGCTCAAATCCCCTGTACCTCACAAGAAAGCCAGGGAGCTCCCTGAAGTGGTGGGTGGTGTGTTGCCACTTCGGCCTCCGCCATCGATGAGTGCATATAAATTCCGAGGCCAACTCCCACCACACCTTGCTCACCGTCAGGAGAATCACGGAAAACGTGAGGAGCATGGACCAGATCATTTGGGTCATGTAAAAGAAGATCAGTCCAAAGAGAATGAAGGCCAGGAGGAAATACTCGTCGGGGGCGAAGTGGGTCCAGTAGCAGACCCACCTCGGGAATATGAGGTAGTGACAGGAAACGAGGATTCCGCAAATGGGACAGTATATTCCCAAACTGAAAATCACTCCATCGAAAATCCAGTTCGTGGCACTTCGTTCAGGGTCATATGACGCCTTGTAAAAATCTGAAATATTTTGTTTTAACTTTTTACTTGAGTGGTAAACGGCATGGAGAATATTTAAAATTAAGTTGAAATATTTCGTACCGGTGACTTCCTCCACGAGCCGGAAATACTCGGTCATGACCGCCCCGACGGACTGCGGATGTCTGAAAATGGGATATGCCACGATGGCATCCAGTATTCCACAAATTCCCAGCATGAACGTGAAGTAAAACTCAAAGCTCTGCGTTTTCCGCTCGGATTTTAGGCGGAGCACTTGGACAATCAGGTAGAGGATGTAGGTCACCAGGATCAAATACGCCAGCGAGAATTTTAACCTTTGGTGTTTGCCAACGTGAAGCCGTTTTTCGGACGAATTCCATTTGAACGGACTGCCAGCGGTCCAGTTAACCCAAGTGGTTTGCCAGGAAATTATGCGAAAATATCGGGAACTTAGCATTATGGCTGTAGATGGGCATGTGTGATATCAACTACAAATGAAGGAAGAAAGTGAAAGACAACGACGGGAATACGTCAAAGTTGTTTATCACTTGAAATTAATTTCTTTACTTATCAATTGTCCAAATTGAAAAGGGAATTCAAAAATTGTGCTTGTTTGCTACATTACTTTTTGAATTTTTATTAAAGAAATGGGATGGAAGGAAGGATTTTGTCAAAAAGCAATACAATCTGATACAATCCATATCCACCCAGCTCAATATGAGTTTTATGCTTTTAAATGTTGTTTGTAATTTCCATGTAAAATTGACGTTACATATTATATGACATTAGAGAGGAATGGGTTTGCCTGAAAAAAAATTAACTATAAGATAATATCCTGGTGGAATATGTCTGAACACTTTTACGTCATAAACTTGTTTACTTTTTAAGTACTTCGTATTAGTATAAGTTTTTACGTAAAAGCAATGGGAACACGTATTTTATAAATTGACTTAAGATTATTGAAATTGATGTTTGCAAAGACAAGCAAAATGCCAATAATTCATTTCTCCAATAATATTATTCAACTTTTCTTACAATGCCAAAACTTTTATTAAAAAAATAATATTTCATGACAAACATGTTGCGCTAGTTTGAGATTGTGGGGACTGGAGAGTGGTCGCATTATGATTCCTATAGTAGAAAACCAATTTACTCAAGCTCAACATTACTCCTTAAAACCCCACCTACAAATATTGAGAACTCCCTATATCTACTTAATCAAGCAATGACAAAAATCCTTCATGCTTCATTAATAGCCTAATATGTCCTTCACCTAATCTACTTTTTCCTGCTTGCGACCAAAGCTCGAAATGTGTGCCGAATCAGATTTTGAAGATATACCAGCACGGTAGCCTTTTTGACAACAAGCACTTTTCTGTATCCCAGTGACATTGGCTTACAAGATCTCACAAATTTTGAAACCTCCTTATTTCTCATCTTGGAACCCCACTCGTGGCCTTTCATCCCCTTCAATATTTTCCCCGCTTTGACATTGAGGGCACCACAGTAGGTCAAAATCAGAATGACTGCAATCAGCCCTCCCCCCAACCAGATGAAGAGGAGCGCCGTATTCGTCAGGTTGAGGAGGTGGTTGTACTTGACTAGACAGGTTATGCAAAATACAGCAAGAACATTTATGATATGCAGCAAGGGCAACAAGACGACAAAGACGGTGTCCTGGTAGCGATGATGGAGCACTTCAAATTCTCTGTATTTTCGGAGTATCCCAGGATACTGGCGGAACTCTTGGGCCGTCCGTTGCCACCTCGACACAGCTCGGATGGGGGTGATTTCAGTGGCCAACTCCCACCACAGCTTGCTCACCGTCAGCAGAACCACGGAAGCAGTGAGGAGTATGGACCATATCATTTGCATCATGTAGAAGTAAAGGAGCCCATTTAAGACGAAGGCCAGGCGGAAATACTCCTCCGGGGCGTAATGGGTCCAGTATGATGCCCATCTCGGGAAAAAAAGGTAGTGGCAGGAGATGATGAGGGCGCAAACCGGGAAGGACATGCCCAGGGAGAATATGAAACCGTCGAAAAGAATATTGACGAGCACTTGACCAGGGTCATATGACGGCATGTACACATCTGAAAAAAAAATGAATTAAAAAATATATATTCTTTAAAAAAAGTTTTTAGGCTTTTTTGCGAAACCTTTTACCGTTGATTTCCCCCACAAACCGGAAGTACTCGGTAATAATGGCCCCAACGGAATGCGGATATCGAAAAGTGGGGTATGCCACAAGAAGGTCAACTATCCCGCACAGGCCCAACAAGAAAGTGAAGTAAAACTCGAAGCTGTTTGTGTTCCCCTGGGATTTGAGTCGGTACACTTGGATGACGAGGAACAGGACGTAGAAGACTATTAGAAGGTACGCACAGGAAAACCGGAGGCGGTGGTATTTGTGGACGTAAAGTCGTTTCCGGGAGGAATCCCAACGGAACGGGTTGCCCGAAGTCCATCCAGCCCAGGTCGTGTGCCAAGAAATTATTCGGAAATATCGGGAACTTAGCATGATTTTGCCCAAAAAGAATGGAAGTTATGATTCAAGTGTGATATATTACAGAGCAACAGTGAACGAATAAGGGGAAACCCTTTTAGAAAGTGGTAATATCTTGGCGTGCGTGCTGAAGGTACATACAAATTTCAGAATTTGATAGAGTTCTTGTAGGAAAGAAATTATTGTCCTTCATTTTCTTTTCATGTTAGTGCTGAAAACATGGGAGCTGTATGGGAGCATCCAGATAATACGTAACGAACAATATGGGAGGTGATTGCGTACCGTGTTGTACGAAGGGGGTATGTATAGGGTTCAGTCGGACGAGACGCTACGTGTACCACAGACATTTTTTGCTTTCATCCTTTATCCCTCCAAGAAAAAATTAATATATTCTGTATGTGAAGTTTACCAATTTGTCTCGAAATTTTGTCAGTAGTACATGTCACATTGCGTAAATCGTAAAGTCTAGCATTGCTCACATTTTGTTATTATGTTTAGGTATAAATAATAAAATATTTTCCCCAAAAACTTTGTTTTGTCAAAGTAAATTTCGTTGAGTTTGCTAATAAATGCTCAATTACTTGAACATTTTTAATTTTAGCTTATCAAACTTTAGCGTATTTAAAATTACAGACATGTGTCACTTATCCAGAAACGTTACTTATTTCGAATTGTTTGCATTCTAGCTTCTGTGATAATGATAAGCCCCTCGTTGACTACTTAGCTAATTGTAAGCTTTATGTTGCAGTTGTAGATCCGTTACGTAAGGGGGTTTGGGCAAGTCGGAAAAAGGCAATTTTTTGCGTTACATATTTTATGGATGTTCCCTGCATAATGGATTATCCTACGTGATAAACAAGTACCTATTTTATTACAATAAAGTTTTTTTACATGTTTGCAAAAAATATGATATTCATATTGGGATTGTAAAGTAGCATTTTTAAGCTTGAGGATTGTTATTTTCTGAGATAATTTTTGAAGCATATAAATACCTTATAAATATGTTACGAGGGATGGTGGCATTGGTAGATTTCATAATAAGTTGACTTGAGCAGAGAACACAGCTTTAAAAAAAATTACAACGAGTATCACAAATAATACCTCTAGGTATGTTGTTATTTCGGACTCACTGGACTCATTTTGGACATTGCTCAAAAGTTGTTGACAAAAGGACATGTTATAAATCTAGAAACTACGTACAACGTAATGTTGACGAACACGTATTGAAAATAAAAAGCAGCATCTCACATGTCATGCAATTTACCTCATCTAAAAAAATATTACATATAATTTGTCATCTCCCACACCTTATTTCTTTCTGCTTGCCACAAGAACTCGAAATGTGTGCCGAATCAGATTCTGCAGGAACACCAGCACGCTTGCCTTTTTCACAACAAGCACCTTTCGGTAACCGAGTGACATTGGCTTACAAGATGTCACAAATTTTGATACCTCCTTCTTCCTCGTCTTGGATCCCCAGTCGTTGCCCTTCATGCTCTTCAATATTTTCCCCGCTTTGACATTGAGGGTGCCACAGTAGGTCAACACCAGAATGGCTGCACCAGTCCCTCCCACGGACCAAATGAGGAGGAGCGTCGCATTAGTCATGTTGAGGAGATGGTTATATCTGACGAGGCAGAAATTACAGAATACACTCAACGCACTACAAGCATGCAGGAAAGGGACCAGTACGGGACAGAAGGTGTCCTGGAACCGAACATGGAGAACCTGAAATTCCCTATATCTGCGAAGAATTCCAGGATACTCCCGAAACTCTGGAACGGTTCGTTGCCACCTCGGCCGGACGCGAGCACAAGTGTACTGGGATGCCACCTCCCACCAGAGCTTGGACACAGTGAGCACGATCACCGACGAGGTTAGTAGCATGGACCAGATGAACTGCATGGCATAGAAGTAGTATAGACCGAAGAAAAAGTAGCACAAGCCAAAAGTAAGAAAGTTGTCGTCTGGGGCGAAATGAGTCCAGTAGCAGGCCCATCTTGGAAAGAACAGGTAGTGGCAGGAGATGATGAAGCCGGTAATTGGGTAGGATATCCCTTGGCCAAGCATGATGACCATGTCGAAAAGCCAGTTGACGAGACTTTGGTCAGGATTGTACGACGGCATGTAGCGAGCTGAAAATAATTGTAAGAAACATTCTAAGATATTTTTTTTAAAATTATTTTTATTAAAAGTTTGTCATTACTTTTAATTCTGCGAGTGAACCGGAAATACTCGGTCATGATGGCGGCGCTCGCTTGCGGATGTCGCAGATATGGGTAGGCCGCGATGGCATCAAACACGCCGCAAATTCCCAGTACGAAAGTGAAGTAAAACTCGAAGCTATTTGAATTCCCTTGGGAGTGGAGGCGGACCACTTGCACAAACAGGTACATGATGTAGCCCACCATTTGGAGGTACGCCAGGGAATATTTTAGTCGCTGCCATTTTCCAACGCGAAGTCGCCTCTCGGCCGAGTCCCACTTGAAGGGATTCCCGGAGGTTAAGTGAGCCCAAACCGTGTGCCAGCTCAGGATGCTGAAGTATCGGGAACTTAGCATGGTGATTGGGAAAATGAAACTGCGGAGCTCGGGAGGTTTGGAGCAGATATTGCGAGACCATGAAGGAAAGAGGAGGGGCACTGAAGAAAGCGATTGGGGAAGGGTGGAATTTCTTAGAATGTCCAAAATCAATATTTTTGAGAGTTGAATTTTCAGATTTTTTTGTATTTGTCCAAATTAGCCACTGCGGTGTTTTATGGGTTCTCGAACAAAGGAAATTTATAGGAACTAAAATACTTAATTTGAAAAATTAGATGGAAGCAGGGATTTTAATACAAATAGCTAATTCCGTTTTTAGTTTCTTAAAATGGTTTTTTTTTATCTATTTTCCAAAAGCGCATTTGCCATTCTTCATTTTCCGAGGTTAAATTTAAAAAAATGGATTTTTAAACGATTTAAGACTTCCTCATATGCATTTCATAGGTATGTCTAGAACATGGCCATATTCGGCGATTGATTTTTTTTGTGCCAATGTCGACCTCTATAACATATAAGATAACATGGGTATTGTCTTAAGGGCGTGTGTTGTGTAATGTTGCCTTCCATTTAATTTGCATGGGTCTCCTCCGCACATAGAGTATAGCGGGACACCCCTTTTCATGGGGGTAATGGGTTATTTACCAAATATTAATTATCTTAATTATTGAATTTA
>JAANSN010005942.1:0-11455 GCA_036850665.1 Dicranocentrus wangi
ACCACGAGCCCTTCGCAGCGGCCGCGTTCTCCGTCCAAAGTAATGAGGAGTAAATGGAAGCACGTCTGTCTGACACTTATCCGTTTAAGGAAGATTGCAAGATAATCAACCATCCATTTCTAAAATTGTATATTGATACCAACATGTTTATTCACATGATATTTAGGTTATTTGCAACTAGATCCGTTGTACAAAATTTTACATTTTGCGGGTCGGTCACAATCTGGTTCAACTTGTGTCTTTGGTCGTAGCAGAATCAATACATGAATTTGCATGAGTTTTAACATTACTATTGGTGGAAAAAGAAAATAAATACAACTGTTCACTGTGCTTTAATTATGTTTAACTTAATTACAATAAATTTCAATACAATTACAATGCCATGCCAGACATTTGTTTCTCTAGTTTTCTCTAGACATTACTACCTGGATATTATATCATATTTCGATTCAATATGTAAAATACATGCAATGAGCCTTGTTTGATGTATTTTTACTTTATTTAACCCGATATTCCCTTGTAAGGATGTGGACTTTTCACTGCCTCGACGAATCTGTCAAATAACTTAGGTACTTTTCCCAAAGCTAAAACCCGGGTGCATAACACCCGAGTTTCCCGATTGGCCAACAGGTTTAAATAACCTAGTAGCACGTTAACAGAAAAAGTGGGGAGATGGTCTAAGGGTGAGGAATTGTGAGAATTGGAGAAGATGCGATCCTCCAATTAAGATTTTGTTATTATATTATTATAAATCAGGCATCTTAATATTACCGTATTATATCTTTTTAAATAATTTATAGGATTGAGTTCATGCCCCATGCCTGAGAAACTAACAACGGAGCTACCCGTTAAAGTCAAGCATGGGATAAATATTGATTTGTATAAATATCGATTTTCGGTGGATTGAATAGTGGGCAGGATCGGATTGAGCATGAGATCAACATTATGATCCATGCAATCTTACAATTAGACACTGATTTAGTAACAAAATCTTAATTCAACAGGTAAATTCAAATTTTACAACATCGAACGCCTAATCAGTTTTCAGATATACGTGAATATTGAAAACCAGGCATCTTAATGTTACCGTATTATATCTTTTTAACAAATAATTTATAGGATTAAGTTCATGCCCCATGCATGAGAAACTAACAACGGAGCTACCCGTTAAAGTCAAACATGGGATAAATATTGATTTGTATAAATATCGATTTTCGGTCGATTGAATAGTGGGCAGGATCGGATTGAGCATGAGAGCAACATTATGATCCATGCAATCTTACAGTTAGACACTGATTTAGTAACAAAATCTTAATTCAGCAGGTAAATTCAAATTTTACATCATCGAACGCCTAATCAGTTTTCAGATATACGTGAATATTGTTTAGAATAAATTTAATCAAACGCACTTATAGCAGAACCAATGTAACTGTCATATCATCCACGATAGCATCTGCATTTTGCAAGGCAAAATCCGTCGTCACAGGACACACCGGTCCGACGATAAACCCCACAGGGGGACACGCCCTTACATGTCGCCGCTCAACCTTCCTTGCCAACCGTCTCCCCCAGTAAGTTTTGAATTTGAGCCAGTTCTCGTACGGGATTTTGCCAATGCTCACATCACAAGCAGACACCAGCCATTGATAGAAACGCCGCTCGTGCAATCCCCGGCAGATGGACGCCGCGCACAGCAATGGCGCCGCTGCTCCCGGTTAAAATCACTCCAATCTTGACCAGCGCAACTAAGAAGTCCCTGGCGGTACGGTTTCCTATATTTATGCCCAACTCGAGTTGACGAAACCGGGTCAAACAAGCCGAGAAAGTGTGACCTCTGATTATCAATCCTCCAGGAACAAGGTGTTGTGACAGGAGACACATTCCATCACTAATGATTACTGCATTGACTATTATTGAAATCACAATGCTGGTGCCGTACAGGGTTGTCATGGAAAGGGAGAGAGAAGACACTACGCGGCTACCCCATCTGAGGTACGAGTGATGATGGAATGCAATGGAGCTAAATATATGCTTTAAGACCTTCAGCGATCCGAAAAATGGAAGGGAACGTGGAATCCCGTGGAACGGGAACCCGACAGGGAATGCCAAGAAGCTTACTGCAAATCCGCACGAGTCGACTGGAGTTCCCGATTGGAACTAATTGAAACCGAAAAGTTATGGCGTCACGAAACTCGTGCTGATGGATTCTGGCAGCGTACTCTCCAGCCAGGCAGAGGAGACTCAGGGTTGAGGTTAGTAGGTAAGCAGTGGTCATTCGGAATTGAGACGGTTTGTCCATCTCATCCCAGTCGTCCCGAATATATTGCCAATACAAGCAAACAGTAAAACTGGGAGAGAGTCAGTTGAGTCAGGTTCAGCCTTCGGAATAATTTGGAAAACAAAGCGTTTCGGAACGGGTTGTCTTCTCCTCGGAGAGTTTCCGGATTGATGTAAAAAGGGAGTGGGAAATACTTTTGGAGAATAAACAATACTTCTACTGCACCCTTTGATAAAGACATTTTGGTTTTCAGGAGAGGTAATTTTTATGAAAGTTGTGCCTTTGGGTCGTTGCGGAAGCCGAATATTTCGGTTAGCTCAACGTGAGATATATTATCGTAGAGCTTTTTGAAATTATGTCCTAGATGCATTCGTTCTGCATGTTTAAAAATAGTAGTTCTTACAAGTTCCCGGGGGATAGTTCATGTAAGTTGGGAAGACCAGCTAAATAATGTATTTATGCTGCTTTTGTTTTATTTCGGCAGGTCCGTAGGTACCTTTACCTTTACACTACAATAAGATTCTAGATTTTAAAAACATGGGCCTGCCTTGCAGTATTTCGTGTTCTTTAGAAAATAACATAGGATACGCAAACATGAACATTTCGCCGCCTCGCTGCATCTGAAAAATGACGAGTGCTTGTTGTATACCAAAATTAGGTATTAAATGTTCAATTTGGTCTTCTCCATGCCGTGGAACCCCCATTATACATTAACTTTTTGCTTATTTAAAATATTTTTCTTGCTGGAGGTGTAGAAGCCATCTGGATAGAAAGGAATATTTTAAGCATTAAGCTGCATTCCGTGTCTATTTTATAACACTCAAATCTTTTTGGTTGTGTTAATTGTAGCCTGTATGGGTAGAATATACCGTTCAGCTATAAAGTATTTTAAAGCTAGCTTACATATTGAGCACAAGACTAATATTTGATTTTAATGTGTCCAAATCCAACAGGCCACAGGTAGTCCTAACAACTACCTAGCAGGTAGTCACAACATCTTGCAGGGTGAGTCAACTCTCAACCACAATACGTACACAAGGTATAATTCTATGCGGAACACACTGGCTTCTACAGCGCAGCGGTTCAAGTTTTCATATAGATCGAAAGTTTCCTGAGAGCTTTGCTAATAGGTATATACTCTTACATTCGAACTAATGTAAATAATACTTTTATACTATAATAATTACACGCTACGGTTTTGCGAAGATGATAAACCAGTAGTCCTTTTATTCATTACATGTAATCACAAAGCATCAGTGGTAACTTGTAGTGTATGTGTAAGCGAATAATAGGCGAATATTTATTTATGTCATGTTTAATATTTAATGCGAGTGCCGATGTCACTATTACAAACTTACAATCCACAAACTAATGATAAAGCTATTATATAAATTGTAAATAAATTGTAAATCACTTCAAGATAAATACGCTAATTTACTAAAGATTTATAGGACTTATAATTTTAATGAGGAAATTAAGGTTGAATATTATATATTTAGAAGTCGGCGTTATTCATAAATCATTTATAAGAGAACCAGAGTCGCAGTCATGTCAACAATGGCACGTATGTTCACCAAGGCGAAATCCAACTTGATTGGCTTAACTTGACCAACCGCGTAGCCTATAGTGGGACACGCCGTCAACTCTAGCCGCTCCACCTTTCGGAGCATCAACCGTTTCCAATAACTCTTAAACCGTTCCCCGTTCTCGTGGGGAATATATGCAATTCCTGTGAGCAACAATTCTATCACAATACATACCCCGCATAACACGAGGAAAGTGATTCTTGCAAACGCAAAGTTGGGAGCTTTCACCGCCACGGCAGCGCACAGACTGGCTAGCTGTACGGCCAGTATGTCAATAATCATTAGACATTGGGCTGACGCAATACTTACCAGCTTGGTTCCCATTTCAAGTTGATAATACCGTTTCCGAGTAGCTGCAAACTGTTGGGATTGACTAGCGGACGAGGAGGGTGAGGGCACAACCCGTTTGGAGTATTCCTGATATCCGTCAGCAACAATTATTCCCCAGAGAAGTAGCGACACGAATACCGCCGTCCCGAATAGCGTCGTGACGGCATAGCTTGTCGCTGACGCCAACTTGATGGCCCACTTGAGTCGCGCGGATGTTTCCGGCGACTGAAGTATTCCTGAAAAGACAAACGCGTATGGGTGTGCCGACGCCCGGAGGGATCCCACAGACCCCGCGAGCGGAAATAGTGAAAAGCTTACTGCCAGCCCGTATATGCACATATCAATGAGCCGATTAGGTCTTCCAACCGGAACTAGGCTGAAGCGGTGTGATATCGCGTCCCGACATTCCTCCTGATTCCGATTTGCAAAGTAGTCCCCAGCTATGCAAATGAGCATCATGCAAATGGCGAGCAGGGAAACGATCAGATTGAGTAGTTGGGACACTCCGCCGTCGTTTTTATTCCAGTGGATTATGAGATGGCGTATTCGTAGGACGAGGATACCTTTAAGGACTGCAATGTGAAAGTAGTTGGCCCGGCGAAAGAGTTTGCTCCAGCGTGTATCCCGGTAGGGATTCTTCTCCCCGCGGAAGGTGGCCGGGTTGATGGCGAATGGGGGAGGGAAATACTTTTGGAGGATTAAGTAAACCTGTACAGCTCCGTTTGTTAAAACCATATTGTTGTAATGCTTGGGAGAGAACGTATTGTAGGGAAAGTTGCGACCGTCAGGTGCTGCAGATGAAAGGTGAAGGTAGCTCAAGAGTGAACTGGATTAGATAATTCTATTTTTACTTTTTTGTACTTTTTTCTCTCATGTTCGCTGGGGCTAGAGTGTACCTGAACTATATGTAAGTTAGGCATGTTCAAAAGCATGATTTTTTATTTTTTCTGTATAATACTAACCCTAACTCGGAATTCGCTACCAGTCCGTAACCGAAATATACATGGTTTTTTTTAGGAATTACCCAACTTTCATCACATAACTCTTAGGAAAATATTAAGGTACTCGAAATTTTCGGGTACATTTTGATACTTATGCTGAATGCGCTAAATGAGGTTTTCAGACGATAGGTTACGTAAATACCTAACAAAGATGTAGATATTTATAAAAATCTAGAAAAGGCGTATTATGGACTGATTTCAGGAGGAATATTTTAGCACTATGCTTGCTCTAATAATTATTTGAATTGACGAAACGTACATTTATAAGTATACGGAATACATGCCATTTCCTAATGAATTTGACTTGAACTTGAATTTGAATCCTATTTTACATTACCAGAATTCGATACAATTTAATTGGTGGTGCTACTAATTATATTGAATGTATTAAATTAGAATATTGCTGCTAAATTATCATTTCTACTACATGATCTACCAATACGTATCAATACCTGTCATGAGATCATGAAACATGCCATTACAACTAGATCATATAGATATTAAATACTTTAGAATGAAGTAAAGCTCCATTCCATTTCAAACTAGATTTAGAGGAGGACCAACGTCGCCGTCATGTCCACGATGGCGTGTGCATTTTGCAGTGCAAACTCCGCTTTGACAGGTCTCACTGGTCCAACCGCGTAGCCGATGGTGGGGCACGCCCTCAACTGAGCCCTATCTCCCCTCCCCATCAACACCCTCTTCCAGTGGCTTTTGAACCGGATCCCATTCTTGTAGGGAATGTAGGCAATCCCAATGAGCAAGAAGTTGATGGCAAGGCAAATGCAGGTGATGATCAGAAATGCGATTCGCAAGGGTGCCGCTTGGTCCTGAGCCTTTACCGCCATGGCGGCACACAGGCTGGCCAACTGGACTCCAACCGTGACGAGGACCATCATGAAGCCCGACATTGCCATGGTTGAGATTTTTACGCCCATTTCCAGTTGGTAGTACTTCTTCCGTTGGGATGGGTAGTGACGCCGATCCATCCAAGCTCTTGGAACAATGCTGTCCGAAAACATTTGCAGTCCGTCGCAAACCATTCCGCCCAGCAGCACCAGCGACAGGATGACGCTGGTTCCGTACATTGTTGTAATTGCGTAACTTGTTCCAGACGCGAGACGTATTGCCCATTTGACCACTGTCGACATCTGAGGCGAGTCAAAGGCGAAAGCGAAGGTGTATGGGTGTGACGAGCTGCGCATTGATCCGGCCATTACCGCAAGTGGGAATGCTGAGAAACTCCCTGCAAATCCGTAAATCATCAAGTTGACCAGCCGGCCGGAACGCCCAATCGGGGCTATTTTGAAGCGATGGGTTATGGCTGCACAGCACTCCTCCTTGTTTTTCTCCACGGCGTATTCCGCCGCCCCACAGATGAGCAGAAGGCAGGTGGAGAACAGGCACACGAACAAGGTTCGCCGTTGAGCTAGCACCCCTTCGGCTTCATTCCAGTTAATGATGAGGTGGCGTATCCGGAAAAGTATGAGGGTCTGAAGAACCGCGATATGAAGGTAGTTTAGACCTCGATAGAGTTGCCCCCCAATGGAATCCCGGTAGGGATTTGCCTCCCCGCGGAGGCTATCCGGGTTGACGAAAAACGGGGGAGGGAAAATTCTTTGGAGGATAAAGTACACTTTGAGTGTGGGTTTTGTTAAAACCATAATGCTCCTGGTCTAGAAGGAGTAGGAATAAATGGCTTTGATGAGTTGGAGGAGATTTTTGAGAGTGAAGTGGGCCCGAGCCGATACGGTGGATTAATGTATTGGTCAAAATAGGGTTCGTTGAGGATTTTTACATCGATATTCCCCCTTTCTTTGCATTTGATTGATTTTAAGACATAATATTTTCAACCATGTAGGCTACCTTGTAATTTGGTTTAACTAAATTTAATTATTTAATATTTATGCCTTTTCTCCGTCTTATGATTTCACGGAGTATTTTCCCAAACAAAACATCCCTAATAATAATAGATTCTTACAAGTTATATATTTATATTCTAGCTTAAATTTCAGATTTAAGCATAATTAAGAATTACATATTGGGTATTTTTTGCTGATACATGAGGCAAATTCACCTGACGTCTCTCATGTAAAGTATTATATAATATATGTCTAATCTGGATGTTATTTCTGGTATTATACAAAATTTTTGCAGGTTTTCTTATTGGTCTGAATTTATTGGATATGACGAAACAGATTATAAGCATACGAGATTCAAATACGGTTCCATGCTTTGGAAACTTTGAATTCATATAATATCTTATCGAAGAAGATTGTAAAATCTATTTAATATTTTTATTCCTCACCTAAAGTCATCGACAGTTTTGGGACGCTAATTTAGTTAGTAGTTCCAGGCGGCATTTGAGGTACTAAGTAGCTGAGTGCTTGGGGTAGGGTACCTCAACGTGAGGTACATGGTATAACCCTACGAATATATTATTGTGTTCTTGTCATCCATATGATTGCGACATTAGTTTAATATTTTGACAAATATGTAGTTTCCACATGGTTTCCAAAGCTAAAATTGCTATGTTAATATTATTGCAAAGAAATGACAATATTTAATATTGTTTTTATGCCATCTACATTTGGGTACTTGAATACTATGTAAAAATTCAACACGAGTTTGGCTGGGATTTGGAATTTTTCTACGTAGTAATACGAAATCATTCGGAATAGTACACTACGGATTTGTACAGGGGTCTAAAAATATATGTTCTAAATAATCTATGTTTTTTCTTGGAATTATTCAACTTTTGTTGATTCTGTCATCATTGACAAATATTCAGGTACATTCGGCGCCTGTTAAAAATGTGGAGGGAATGCTTCCGGCCTTATTGTTAGGTCAAAGTTTTGTGGAGCTGTCTCATAATACTCGCCTTGAGCTATTCAAAGCATTCAGTTTTGACATCCCAAAGGAGCAGCATTCTTAAGCAAAGCGTACTTTTCCTCAAATACTATTACAATGTCTTTAACAAAAGGAGCAGTTGAAATTTTCTTTATTCTAGCAAAAGTATTTCCCTCTTCCGTTTTCCATCAATCCGAGCATCCTCCGAGGGGATGCCAATCCGTTCCGGAACATTTTCCTTCGCAAAATATTCCGACACGCGAGCTTAGCCCAACTGGCACTTTTCCCATTTATATTTTTTATCCTGTGGCTATATTTCATCCGAAACGAGTGGGACGAGATGGATAATCGGTCCCAATTTCGGTTGATGATTGGCTGTCTACTGATCTCAAATCTGATTCTCCTCTGCTTGACAGGCGAGTACGCTGCAAGGGTCCATAGACAAGAGTTTTGTGACGCCATGACTATCCGGTTTCAATTAGTTCCAATCGGGAATTCCAGTCGACTCGTTCAGCTTTTCGTTTTCGGGTTTGCAGTGAGCTTCTTGGCATTTCCGGTGGCGTTACTTTTTGGAACCCTGAAAGTCTCGAAAGACATATTTACTTTGCCAACATTCCATAATCCTCACCTTATATGGGGACTCCGCCTGACGTCATCTGTTGCTGTCGCCAGCACGACCTTGTGCGGCACCAGTGTTGGGATTTCAATAATCGTCCACGCAGTAATATTTGGGGGTGGGATGTGTATCCTATCAGAACACCTCGCTCCACGGATGCCTACCAGAAGCCTCCCATTCTCCGTTTGTTTGACCCGGTTTCGTCAGCTAGAATTGGCAATAGATCTAGGAAACATTACCTGTAGAGAGTTCTTGTTTGCACTGTCCAGGATTGGGATAATGATGGCTTACTTATATGGCACGACTTGGCTTGTAATTCAAATAAATGCTCAAATCAATACATGTAATTGAAATGATATAAAATGCTGTTTAAATTAGGAGAAATGTAGAGTTACTCAATTACCTAGAGAAAGAAAAGGAAAGCTTAATTTCATGTAACATGGAAGTGACAGTAAATATTTTTCATTAACAATCCACATGGTATTGAAGATTGAAGATGGTAGTAGGAGTTTGGCAAAAAAAAGTCATGAATAATACAAGTATTTCGTAATCAAAAGTCCAATTTATTTTTTGAAGCCTAAGCATGTTTTTCAGTTGGATAAACAATGGTATATATCCAAGGATTATCTTTTCTACTGAAATGGGCGAGTTTGCAATCATTTGTTTGATTTCAACTTAAATTAAAATGTTCCTCAAAACTAGGTTGTGCTCCAGCTTAACTCGGCTTGTGTTCAATATGATAAAGCCACCAAATAGTCGACAGTCGACAAACAACAATCACATGCATAAACCCCCGTATTTAAAAGCATTCACTGTGCAGTTGATTTGCAGTCTACACGATAGCTACTTTGGCATTTAAAAAGAACTTTCTCTTTAAAAACTCGAAAACATGGGGTGGGGTCACGGATTTCTGAAGGGCTACCTAAACTTCTACATACTCGCTGGAAAGCTATACAGAAAAGTGCCCATCCTTCTGGATCTTGCCACCTTCAGCTACGATCATGAAACGGGAAAGTTTATCTACCCTCAAAATCCCTCCCGGACAGCCACATCCCTCAAACTGGCTCGCGACCTTTGCTTTCTGATTGGAATCCTAGCAAGTGCCGCTCTTGCTTTTCAAAAGTTTAACATCCCTCGGGAGTTCCGGTCCCAGCGGGACATTATCGACACCATCATGTACATCCTCACCTCCGGGACTTCCATCCAAGCCTTGTCCTCATCGATAACCATCCGAAGGTCCACAGATGGCTGGGCTCCTTGCGCCATTTGGTACTACCCAGTTATTAGGCAAGCTTGGAGTGCTCCTCGAAATCCAAAAGGAATGAGGCTGACGCTGGACGAGGCAATTCTCTACATGGTTGCAGGAGCCATTCTATCCGTTCCCCTGATTGCCGTGGCTATTGTGCCCATCTGGAAGCGGAGCCATATTACTGTACTGCTTTCCATGATTCCGGTGTTCCTGCACCTGGACGAGTTTACCAAATCCGGGATTGCCAGTGCCATAGCGGGATTCCATGCCGGGTTGGGAGCACTCATAATCCTGACAGTGCTGCTGGACTCGCTGGCATATCTCTCAACGATGAGGTGCTTAATGCCCACCATCCTCCCATCACCACCGTGGAGGTATGAGCCGGCACCACTTCAGCTTCGGCCGGCTTTTTCCATTTTAGGCCCTACCCGGTTAAATTTTGCCAGGTCGCTAACTCTCTACCGTCAACTCCAAATTGGCTGCGCATCCGCAAACTCTCATGCTACATACTTCGTCCCTGGAATGATGCTTTCTGGAATCATCATCTCGGTCACGCTCCTCCACACGGTGATCACGCTCTTCAACTCAGTTTCCATCCTGGTGTATCTGATATTCTTGGTCGAGCTGGTGGCTCTCATCAGCCTCATCGCCTTTCTCCACTATTTGTCCCGCTACCCGAGCGACATGTCTAGTGCGTTCAGACGCCAGTGGGGGTGGTCGCTTTTGCCACCAGTCGGGAGGATGGAACTTCGCCAGTTGAAATCCTGTCGGCTGATTTGTTTGGACGTGGGAGCTTTCTTTCGCTACAAGCCATGCACGTTCTGTGACCTGGTCTCGTGCATTGTGGATTACACAATGAGCCTAATTCTCACGGCGTAAACTCAGGTTTAGAACAATATTAGGATAGGACGAATTTCGTGAGCAGGAGAGGAGTTTGTCATTTAAAATTGATTGTTTCTTCATTATCTATCATCTATAGCGTTCATAAGATTGTTGGGAGTATTTGGCAAAAGATTGATCTTCAATATAAACCTATTCGATGGATGGAGAATCGATTTTTGATTTTGATGTTTATACCAATACCTGACTTGAAATGATTTAATATGGTAAAAATCGATTGATGTCTGTTTTGAAACATTCAAACTCCCCAAAATTACTCATGAATATAATAAAAATTCGCTGCTTGCTTGTGGTTTTGCGTCAAAAGCTGCCGCTTGGGGAAAATCTCGGAGACACCTGCCTATATTCTCTCCTAACGAGCAAAAGTGTTGCTCGCAAGATCTGTGTTATGAATATGCATATATACGTTAATTGTTTAGATAGTGAAAATAAAATTCAGTCTTTGTAAGTTAAAATTTTAAAATAAGGTTAAGGTAGAAACCGTGGATTATGTTTTCTTTTAAGGAGCCACGAAGATATATTGATGCCCAGTAAATTTTAAAAGTGTACTGTATCCTGGAAACCTTCTTGAGTGTCAATGAACTAAAAAATTTTCAAAAAAATTGCATTTGATTAAAATACCTACTTAATTTGAAGCATTTCAAT
>JAANSN010005943.1:0-11452 GCA_036850665.1 Dicranocentrus wangi
CTTAAACATGTTTTGGCTTGGCAAGTACTATAATAAATATAAACTAGAAAACTTTATATAAGTTTGTGTTTTTTATTATCTACTACTTATCTACTACTACTAATATCTACTAATCTACTTGTGTATATTCGTACGGATTGAAAACTAAAAAATTAGTAGTGGATAGAGAGTGCATCAATTATTGCATGCATTCGGTCTACCGTTCTAACAAAAACAGAAAGCAACAGTAGAGCGCTTCCGTACGACCATCAAAGACATTTCGACCTCGCTGCATAGGTGCATGGAAAATTTTTGTGTTATCTCCAAAACGGGATCGGAATTCTGTGATCGCTGTCGATAAGGAAGCAAACGGAATGACACAATCTCCGTTTGAAATAATAAGCGATGGAAGTTCCGAACCAAATTCTGGATAGATTTGCATATAATTCAAAATTCTTTCGTACTTACGCTCAAAAGTCAACCTAGAATCAGTGACAGGCTCCTCGCTTACAATTGCGGAAATGAGTACTCCGGCATGGAAAGCATTTTCTATAATGGAATTTTCACTAATTTTATCTTCAGGAATGACATTCACTTTAAGTCTTCTCATTCCCAAAACATATTTCTTGTAGCTAGGAAAGCATGAGAAACACATCCCAATTGCAAATGGCATGTGTCTCCTCAAACTGTTGTATGCTCTACTCTCAAAAAGTGTGGTCAAAAAAAGGTAGACTTGACCCGGGTTTTGGCGTCTGTTATCGCCAAAACTATTAGGATCCCTTAAGCATTGCCTCAAAACATTCAACGCATGTGAAGCATGCTCTCTGAACAAGTTAAGGCAACCTGGATTAGAACTATTGGCCACGGTCTCATTGACTTGCGCCAAAATGTCACAAAAGGGGTTACATGGATCAATGACGTAGTTGTTGTGATTTAGAGTTTGGAATGGAGAGTTATCAAATCTGATCTGTAAACGGTTCAAATTGGACAACCTCTCAAACAGGGTTTCAAGTGCTCTTATGACCGAGACCGATCTTTGCCCACCTGCATCGTTTTCTTCCTTTCTTGCATAATATACCGCAGCAATTTCTAACAAGTACTTTAACCCGAATAATGGGCGGAGGTGCTCACTCTGGATAAGTTTGTACCATAGTTTGGTAAGCTTCACAACAACGTGGACAAAGGTGGACTGCTCTTTCATGAAGGCAACAGAAGATTCAGCTAAACTGGTCTGGTACAATGCTCTAGCTTCGGCGTCACGGAGGGCTGACATTTTATCCAGAACCTTTTCCCTTTGCTTCTGTCTCCTATCATGTGTATCTAGAATGTGATCCCCTCTTACCAAATTAGAGGCGGGCAATAAATCAACATGGACTTCATCATTCAGTGTGAACTGGACTGCTCTTGGTGAAATCAAAGCACAGGATACGTTATGGAATCTATCAAGGACCCTTTTGAAGTCTTCGAGTACATCATCAAATGGCGGTTGTCTGTCGTTGAGGAATATGACACAGTCGTAGTCTGCTTGTATGACTGCCGTCTTCTTGCGCATGCTCCCACCAATAATGTTACGATCAAATTTGTAGCGCTTCCTTAGCTTCTTTTTTAATTTGCGGATTACCTTCAATGAATATAATAAAGTTATGTGCATTCATTATCCAGTATTTCACTTTCTATGATGTGATGTGATATGGTTGGAATTATTTACCGAATGTACTTCAGTGTCCCAAGAAGTCATAAGCTTATTTTTGGGAGTCAAAGAATCTCCAAATCTAGTGAGGGTGGCGTCCATCGTCAATGACTGTCGTGGCAGACCTTCCTGTAAAAATCGGAAATGCAGGTGGTGTAACGGACAGGTTTTGAACCGTAATGTTTTAATTAAATTATGTACTCACAACGTTTTTGCTATACACCACGATTGGCTAGCTTAATTCAGAGTTGCAAATTGAGAACTTTTATCAAACGTATGTGTATTGAATACTACACAAACTTGTTGTTACTGATAAGAGTCGTGCAAATCATGTTCCCTTTAACAATCGGGATCCAAACTTAAGTATGTTTTCACGACTGCAGTACCAATCGCCGTTGCACTGCACAAGTATAACACTGCATTCAAAGAAGAAATATTTTCACACTCACTCGCAAGGAAATGCTAGAAGCCCATAAGATTATAATCAGTCAGTAGCTCATGCCCTCCGCGCCTCCCCAATCACAAGCGAACTTGTCTTTCCATAATATGTAGACTCATTTGTCAAGCTATAAAAGACAAAAAGATCTGATCTGTGTGACGTAAAAGACTAAACGTTTTGTACACGACTATATTCGTTGGTAATCTAATAACGCAACCCTACAGTAACAGTAACACACGCATAAAGGCACATACACCTACTCAGATAAAGGCTAACAGGAATGTGCTAGGGAAGCTTTAAAGAAGCTGGATAAGAATCTGCATTATTCGAATCGGACCAAGCTCAAGCAGAATGCACACAGAAAAGTGTCATATTTAGCAAATGCAAGTATACTGGAATACATTATGTGACATGCAAAATAAGAAGGTACATACATCTTTCATACCAAAGATCTCGTTGTTTACAGTACTTGAAAATTGTGCACCTATTTTAAATCCTAAAATGTAGTGTAACTGTAAGGATTACAGCTCAAAGATAAAGATGCTGTGTGTGCACTGTGCACATTTTGCAGAGTCTGCACATATTTCTCTTATCATCACATGCACAATCAATGCACACTTCTCACACTCCCACCCACAGCATATTATCATCACACGTAGTGTTTTACTGCACCACACTGCATGATACAATGAGAATGAGCCACCTTTCCGTGAATGCCCAATGCTCTACTTCACTGGGGTGGCGGGTTCTTGGTAAACATCCAAGGTTGTAATTTAAGCATGAAGTAATATCCCAAAAATGAGCCCACCAACCAACAATCATTAGGTGATATAAAATGAAGTACGTAATTTTTTAAACAATGAAAACTAACGAGAAGGATTTAATTCCTGTTGCACAGGGCAGTGCACAATATGAAGGTCGCCTGGAACATAGGGCTCCTCCGTCGTTCAGGGATTCTGGTGAGTTTCCAATAGCCTGCATTGCTCAAGTTTCCGGCTAAAAACGATATATTATTAATATTATTTTTACCACTCCTTGCATTGTATCATATGAGAAGTGTCAGTACTACAGAAATCGAGAGTACTATGAACCCTATGACTAAAACGGCACAATAATGTGATTATTCACTTTAACTTTTCAGGGTATCGAGAACGTTTCTTTAAATTAATTGGAAATCTGCTGTTCTACTTCCGTTTCACAGAGTATGGAACCGTTGATACTAAAGAGGTAGCCATATATATATAACATATATAACCCATATAGAATAATATATACCGAAACGTATATATCAAATAGTAATTGTGTAGTAAATACCATGTCATTCAACATTTACTACATAAAATGACTTACCAGTCTTACGACATACAAATCAAATATATAACAGATATTTTGTAAAATTTCAGCCGGCCGGAGTAATCGTGCTGGAAAATTATTCTGTTCAGCCAGAATACGAAGAAACCAAAGTGTCCTTTTCATTTTCGATACTGTTTCTTGATGAACCTGACAAAAAACATATATTCTGTGCTCGCACTGACGAAGACGTTCAGAGATGGGTAAACGCTTTACAAAAATCAAGGTGGGATTTCAGTACTATTGACAAAGTATATATTTGTTGTGGTTAAACTATATAATTCATATAGCAAGTAATGTAATGTCCTTTCGCAGCTACCAGCACTGGAGGGAGAAACTGGCTTCCATGCAAAGTCATCTTGATGCACTTCGGGAGGCTGTAAGTGTCAGTAAGATTTGATGCCTTACATATTATATTCCATAATAATAAACATTTTGATACATATCTCGAAAAGTATCTTTGTAATTGACAGAGGAAGTCTCCATTCTTGTATCATAGTGAGCGGTGGCGAAGCCCTAGACCAAATCCCTTCTCCACTCCTCCAACGGAGCATCGAAGAATTCAGCAAACAGAAAGCTTAAAGAATTCCCCGGTGGAACATCGGAGATTGAGACAACTAGAAGCTCCCCATCCTCCCGTGGAACTTCGACGAGCTCAAAGTCAACAACTTAAAACTCCAACGCCACCCCCTCCATTACTTCCAGCTCCACCTTTACCACCACGACGGAAGAACCAAACACCAACGCCGTCGCCAACCCCAGATTCAACCAAAAACAACGAGTGTGAAGATCTCATACAATTTTAAATAAATGATAGACCAACAACAAATTATGATTATATTTGATATTACTATCCAGTCTACTGCCACAAGAGACAAACTTTGAGCATTTTCATGACAGCTTTTGAACTGGAAACTGGAATATATATGTATATATTCTCAGGATGTGCTATGAGTGGAAATGTCCATTATGTAATTTGCAATTTACTAAAACAAGACCGATGCCTTAAACAATGAGATTTTTAATTATAGTGGTATGAATTTTTTACCCTATCATTAGTTAATGTATCTAGTTAACTGCAGTCAAAATATAATTTTTGGAATATGCTGAGGATGTGCTATGAGTGGAAATGTCCATTATGTAATTTGCAATTTACTAAAACAAGACCGATGCCTTAAACAATGAGATTTTTAATTATAGTGGTACGAATTTTTTACCCTATCATTAGTTAATGTATCTAGTTAACTGCAGTCAAAATATGATTTTTGGTTGAATACATACAGTTGAGGGAAGACTGAATTAAGAAAGTGGGAGAAATGTGCTAGAGGTGTTTATGCATTTTTAATTGAGATTTACTAATTTATACTTCGATATAACAGTTGTGATGAATGATGAACATGCAATGACAATCTAGAAGAGTTGTTTGTGTACATAGAACAAATTATTTATTGAGAACTAAACGAATAAATACAATCAGTAGTTGATGTGTGCATGTGTAAACTCAACTACTAATAAAAAGTGTTAGTTGAAACTGATAAACCTTAATTGACAATAAAATTGCGCTGTAATGAGTAACATTGCACCCCCGCGTCATCAGCCATAATCTCATACGTGATGGTTTGCTGCATGGAAGGAATCTTCCACTCTTGAAATAATTTTAGCAATATATGTGGAGTTTGTCTGTATACCAATTCTGTTACATCAATACATCCACCTCCACCCTCGTTTTATCTTGTGGGAATACAGCATTTGTTTTATCAATATTTTTATGCAGATATAAGTCGCATCGCCTGTCGCATCACATTTTTATATATATTACTGGTTTGGTGTTGGGAACTATAGATTCAACACAGCTTGGGTTTTACGTAGATATGTACTTAATTTCATTGTAGACTAAAATCATAAAATTTTAAAATAACCCAAACAAGTAGGAGAAGAAACAGAATTGGACGTAGATGTTTTTTGACATGCCGTAGTAATTAGGATTCATTGTCATTTGTCATCATGGGAAATAGCTGCAGAAGAAATGAGAAGATAAACCCAGGTGCGGTTCTTGACCGTGTCATTTCACAGGTATGCCATTAAACAAATATATATTATCTATTAGGAACGTAGGAATCTATTACTTAACCTTCCGTGAGACATTCATTGGATCCTATTAAACGATAAACTTAATATGCCTCTGAACTGAATCAAATCATAGGCGAACAATGATGATGACTGCCTCCTGTACAAATTGGCAAATTACAAGAAAGGTGGAGAGCTAATTGAGGCATACAATTTGGGCGGAGGGTATGAGGTTGAGAAATTAATCCGTGAGCAATTTGGCATCCTCATGTATAAGGATGGAAAGGGCCAAATTATCAGTCGGACGGAATACCTTCGTTGGAAATTTCGAAATACGAAACATGTAATGATTATATTTTAACCCTACACTCTATATAGTCTCATCCAAATTAAGAAACTCATCATTACTATAAATTAAGTTTTAAATATTCTGGAATTTAGGTGGTTATTCCTGTTTTGGCCAGTGGTCCAACAGACCCACTGGGCAAGTGGGAGGATCACGAAGCTTGTTGGCAAATGCAGTACAGGGGCTCCCTTGGAGAAACACTTCTTCACCTTTTGATCATTTGCGACACCAAGATGCACACGAGACTGGCAAAAATCCTTGTAAAAGTGCTTTCCAAAGTTGGCTGTAGACTGCGTAGAAGGAGAGGAGTACTTGGGTATGCTTAAACTCATATTTTGTTTAGGTAGCGTTTATGATAAGTTTAATACTGGGTGAGGTCTAATTGGACCTATGTGTGTGGTTTCTTGACATTTGACGCAGGTGCATCTGCATTACATCTAGCTATAGCGTACACCAACAATGATTTAGTGCATTTGTTAGTAGAATGTGGTGCTATGATTAACCAAAGAGCCACTGGTAAGACTCACAATCAGATAGTTATTTAAATTTTCTACATCGCAATAGACCTACTAAATAATTAGTTTTCACCCAGGGAGTTTTTTCTTGCCTCGTGACCAGCAATTGGTGAGACCCTCGTCTTCCACGGATTACGAAGGTCTGGCGTACTTGGGCGAATACCCTTTGGCATGGGCAGCTTGTACGAACAATGAAGGGGTCTACAATTTGCTAATTGACAGTGATGCTGATCCAGATTTGCAGGACTCCTTTGGAAACATGATACTTCACATGGTGGTGGTCCATGATCAGTTGGTATACAACGCACAAAAAATGTCTAGTTGCTAGTAATATTTTTGATAAACCTATGCAGACGCAAATCGTTAACATGATTTATTGAATGTATAGGGTATGTTCGGATACGCATTGCGACATCCCCGAACAAAGGCAAGTAATGACATAATTAATGACCAAGGTCTAACTCCTCTAACATTGGCGTGTCGCTTGGGTCGTGCTAGTGTTTTCAATGAAATGTTGGAGTTGAGCTGCAAGGAGTTTTGGCGCTACAGTAATATTACTTGTTCGGCTTACCCGCTAAGTGCGTTGGACACCATATTCCCTGATGGAAGAACAAGTAATAAAATAAAATATTTATAGTTATATGATACCTTGGAAAGTCCTGCTGCTTGATTTTGCTGCAGTTTTCGAACATTTCATTTAGTTTTTTAAAAACATTTTCTAGATTGGAACTCTGCACTTTTCATGATTCTTGCTGGAAGCAAAGAAGAGCACTTGAACATGCTGGACGGAGGCATAATCCAACGTCTCCTTGAAGAAAAATGGAAAACATTTGCACAGCGTCAGTTTATCAAACGAATTTCCATCGCTTTTCTCCACTTGTTTGTGATGAGTTTTGCAGTCTACCTTCGCCCGGCGGATCGAACCAGATCCTTGATGGACTATAGAAATGCTAGAGATGTGATTAGATTGGTTTTCGAAGCATTCACAGTCCTCGGGTGTCTATCCTTTATTTTCGTTCAGCAAGGGGAAGAAATAAAAAATCAAGGTTTGGTTACGTTCTTGAAGCAATTGGTAAGTTAAAAGGAAATTACAAGGAGACCACTAGTGTGACAACCATTCTCGTAATGAATTTCTTTGGCTTATCTGTAGCCTAAGGCTCCTCCAAAGCTCTTATTTGTTGTGGCAAACTTTTTGATACTGTTATGCATCCCGTTTCGCCTCAACGGAGATATCTTGATGGAAGAATCACTGCTAGCGTTTGCAATGGTTTTTAGCTGGTTTTTCATGATGTTTTTTGCTGGGTAAAATAATCTGGTTGTTAAAACCGAAAATTATATATCGGATAGCTAAGCTTACGTTTTAAAAAAAATCTCAATTTTGATTCTCACAGAGCAGTCCAATTGACCGGTCCATTTGTCACCATGATTTACAGTATGATAATGGGAGACATGCTAACCTTTGGCATAATTTATGGGATATTCCTCCTAGGATTTTCGCAATCTTTTTACTATCTTTATAAAAGTCATCCAGAGAGGAATGGAACATTATTTTATGATGTTGATATCACTTGGATGGCAATGTACCAAATGACTTTGGGCTCCTATAGCGTATGAATTTCATTTATTTGATTTATTGTTGCAAAAATTATAAACTACGTATATAGTAAAAATGACTGTTTCTCTTTTCTTTTAGTATAATGATTTGAGCCTTTTGGCCTATCCGAATGCAGCAAAGGCAGTTTTCATCATATTTATGATTATGGTACCCATTTTGCTCCTGAACATGTTAATCGCTATGATGGGCAACACTTACTCTCAAGTTATTGAACGGAGTGAAAAAGAATGCGTTAAACAGGCATGCATGTTGACATTTATTCGCATATTTTTAAATAACTGTTTCAACCATTTACAAATTAAAAATATTTTCCAGTGGGCCAAAATTGTCGTGGCTTTGGAACGAGCGGTTAGTCAGGAAGATGCAATGAAGTACATCCAAGATTACTCAATTAAATTGTCGGGTACAGATCTCTCAAATGAATATTTATGATTATGGTACCCATTTTGCTCCTGAACATGTTAATCGCTATGATGGGCAACACTTACTCTCAAGTTATTGAACGGAGTGAAAAAGAATGCGTTAAACAGGCATGTTGACATTTATTTGCATATTTTTAAATAACTGTTTCAACCATTTTCAAATTAAAAATATTTTCCAGTGGGCTAAAATTGTCGTGGCTTTGGAACGAGCGGTTAGTCAGGAAGATGCAATGAAGTACATCCAAGATTACTCAATTAAATTGTCGGGTACAGATCTCTCAAATGAAGTTCGTGGAGTGATGGTCATCAAGGTTAAGAGTAAAACAAAGGCGAAGCAACGCAAGGGCGCAGTTTTGAATTGGAAGGTAACTAAAAAAAATAGTGTTGAAATTGGAATTTTGTGTACCAAGTGAATATAACCATTAGCTAAATTACTGCCTTTGGGATTATAATTTCAGCGGGTGATGAAGGTCACGCTAAATGCGCTGAAAAGAAAGAAAATGACAGGGGAAGAAATGCGGCAGGTAATGTGGGGACACAGGAACTCGGTCTGTACACCAAAACAAACGTAAGTCTTCAAACGTTCTACGGATTCTTCCAACGTTGAATTTGACAAAGTTTTTACATAGTCTGAATAAGTTCGTACTACTATTTGTAGTCCACGTCAACGTTCCTTGGAAATGGAAATGTACCTTGGAACCGCACCCACTACTACTACTGCTACTGGTGGCACAGGCTTGGACGATCCCAATAAGGCAGCAGGACTGGCTCCATCTGCTCCTCCAGGATCGGATGTACTACTATTTGTAGTCCACGTCAACGTTCCTTGGAAATGGAAATGTACCTTGGAACCGCACCCACTACTACTACTGCTACTGCTGTTGGTGGCACCGGCTTGGACGATCCCAATAAGACAGCAGGACTGGCTCCATCTGCTCCTCCAGGATCGGATGTTGGTATTGGCACATCTGACGCCAGACGAGGGGCAGTTACAAACGGTGTTACCACTGTGGCAACTGCTGGAAGTACACCTGGCAATCAAACCGGTAATCGATTAACTCCAGCGGCTGCTGCCGGCGGCGTACCCAAAGTTCAAGGTTCTAGTCCAGGCGGGGGAAAACCAATGGGCACACCTAAAATAACTGCATTGCCTCGATCACCAAAACCGAAACCACAGAATCCTTCTCCACAGCTAGATCCTCCCCCCGATTATAATTCCATCGTGGAAAAAGCGGGACTCCCAGTTGCCGGAACATCATCTACATCATATCTACCTGAGAGTGAATTGAAGGTAAAACGGAGAAACATGAAGCTGGGATTGCGACCACGAATCATCATCTTCTCGGACAAGAAGGATCTCATTCGCGTCAGTTTGGACACGGAAGATGAAAGCGACAACGAGGTTTGCAATTTGAGTTTCAAAAAGCCAGGACTAAAATCTGCAAGACGGAGATCCATTGCTGGCGAATCGTTCACGCTTTCCACGTCAATGGAAAGCTTAGCCGAGGACCCGAAACCCATCAAGGAAAACCGGGAGATGTCCTCATCAAAAGATAACCTGATCCTAATCGGGTACGACGACATTCCCGATATTGAAGGTGCTATAAACTATGCTTTTGATCCAGAAGAATTTGCCGCAATTGAAAGTGCTGAAGCGGAACAGACAGGAGTGGCTGTGGCTACCAAAGGGCAAGATCAAGACAAACCCGAGGGAAAGGCAAACGAACCTGGTGAAAGTGGCGCAGGAAATATTATCACCAAAAAGGAATCCTCCAAAAGCGAATCTCAAACTGATGAGGAGCCGCCCTCTGAAAAAGCACGAGCTCGGCCGAAATCCGCAAAACCTAAATCAGGAGGAAAATCTCGCGGAACCCCCAAGTCAAGCTCCCCCAAGAGAGTGAAGGTCGCAACGAAAGAGTCAATACCGGAACAGGTTGACGAGGAAGCTGCCGAAGAAATGGGCGGCGGACCACCTAAAGAGAGTCCTCAAGGTTCTGCATTTGAGCACAAACCTAGAAAGGAGAAGTCTTCACGAGCAGGACGATCAAAGTCCGCAAAGAATGGACACAACAAGGTGGAGCCCCGCTCCAAAGGTGAAAGCAGTAGCAGCAAAGGGAAAGGGAAATCTCGAAAGAAGAACAAAGACGAGGAAGAGGAAGGGGACGACAGTTCCAGCTCTCCCACCCGAGCAAGACCTCTTACCGCCTTGGATCGGTGGAATACCAAGGATGTCGAAAATATGAGTAAATTAGTTGCATGGGATAGACCCGAAGATGATATTTAGAAGAGAAAAAAATTACAGATCAATAACTAACTTTCATTCATTACTATATTCAATATCTCCCAGTCTCACATTATATTGCTAATGAAGATTACAATTTGCATGCGTAACAGTGACGCGTTTCCACTTTAACCTGTAGCAAAAATATTATGTAGCTTTCAATTTAGTAAATAATATCCCATTTAATAAAATAATTACACATACATATGACCCAAAGAACATACAAAGAAATCTAAATGTAGTGTAGAGCAACCTGGTGAAATAAAAATTATTGGTTGGCGTCAACCCCAAACACGCTGGACTCATAATAATTTAAAAGCATAATAATATTTTGACTGAAATGGAAATGAAAACATGTTATTCGCTTCCTGTCGCGTCTCTTGTTATTATCATTCCTCGTTTCCTCCATCCAATACACATATTTTATTTTAGCCTTGAATTAGATATTCAAATGCGCAGAATAACAATGCCAATGCCAAGCCATCTTAAAATCTCCAGAATAACACGACTTGTACTACCGCTAGCTAACACAAGTTATGTTCTTATGTTACAACAACATGATGTGACGACCACCCAACATGATGTTCAAAACAGCACCAATATATCTACCTTTGTCCCAGTTCTCAATACCCACTTGAACAGTCTTACCCCGCCAATATCCACTTCCTCCAATTCCCAAAAAGTACATACACTCCACTTCACATTTTTTTTATACCTACCTGCTGGTTTCTGTTTCTGTTCTCTGTTG
>JAANSN010005944.1:0-11451 GCA_036850665.1 Dicranocentrus wangi
TCACCATTCACTTCACGACGACAATTCCTGCTGAGAGTCTTTTCCCACCTCACCGTTTCGCTTTTCATGCACTTTTTTGTGTAGTTCCTAACCTCACTGACTTCATTTCACACTGTTCACGTTCACGCTGGTCCGGGGATTATGTTATTATGACTTGCACATTGCATTGCACACAGTGTGCAATACAAAGCATTCAAAAGAGGAGATCTCGTCCCTACATGTGCACACTTTGCACACAATATCCCCAATGCAACAAATGAAGTCTTTATATCCTCCTCATCCACACTCCCGAAACAGAAGCTATTCATTCAGTTTCCTGCGGATTTGCGGATATGAATGCCATGAAGTCACGTATGTATGTTATGTTACACATGTAACTTAAAACAACGAAAGTGTACACTATAATCCAATTACGCAATTACGCGCTGCACATTTCATCACTGCCCGATCATGATTTCCTCCAGTGCCACACAGTCCTGCTTCCATTTCCCCATAAGTCGGGAGGATTACGATGAAAACAATAACGTCAACATACTAAATGAAATTTCGAATCCGCTCAGCTCCATTCCAAGACTTCAGGGGAAAATCCACAAAGCGTCGGTCAGCGGTCATCTTTCAGTCGCCACAATTCTTTCCAACGCATTTGCCCAACCAGCCTTTCCCAAGTCTTCTTATGCCGTTATTCAGTGCGGACAACTCGGACTCACCTTTTATCAGTTTGACTTGATTTCGCGAAGACTGGCATTGATTCTTTCGTCACTGGTTATGTTGCCCGGATCCGATTTCCAGGTTAACACCAACTACGACGGCGACTCCGTCATTATGCTTCTGGTCGATGATGACTACGTGGATGAGCAACTTGTTGTCCTCATTGTTGCGATTTTACGATTGGGCGCAACCTACATGGTCGTCAAACGGGAGGATATTTTGGCCGATTTCAAAGCGTGGAAGCAGTTGATCTCTCTGGTGGAACCTATTCTTGTAGTTACAGCATCGGATGCCAATGAAATGCCAGTGTCAATTCGAAACGAACTTAACATCGTGTCTCGGGAAGACTTTGAGGATTACGAAGAACAGGACGAGGTGCAAGCAAATAGCGAGGATTCGTTCTCGAATTTAGACATGGATGATTCCAGTTATGATAACCCTCCTCCCGACACGCTTTCACTAATAAAGAAAATTAGGAGCTCCCTAATCTTGAAACCGTTTGCATTCGTCAAACCCACCACAATCTCATGCAAGGTGGTCTGGGATCTGGCCCTCGAGCTCAAAGTTGTTGATAAAGAATTGCAAGTACAACATTTCAAATCGGATGTGACAATGGGCCAACGGACCGCCTTCATTTTCCAGTGTTACGAGACTTCCGGAAAGATCCAATGGTGCAGACTAGGTCATCGTGCAGTGCGCAACAGGATTTCGTGGGAGCGGATGGAGTTTCCTATGGAAAGCAATGAAAGATATTGCTTAACTTTTCCCTTAAATGACCCTCGATCATTGATTCAAATCTTCACTTGTTTTATTCACGGGAAAACACTAATAATTGGGGCAAACGAGGACTTCAACAATGAGGAGGCTTTGGTTCGAAAATTAGGAACAAAGGAAATGAAGCACATAAAAAGGTTGGAAGTGACTCCCATCAGGCTCCATAAAATTTTAGAAGTGGCAGCTCAGCTTGGACTAGAAAGCAGTTTGAGTCACGTTAAGACATGGTTTGTGTCTGGTTCCTTCTTTCCCCCATCCTTGGCAAAACACTTTTTCCAGATGATTGCTAGCACTGACACGATTCTTGTTCCAATGTATGGAAAAGCAGAAGTCGTCTGGTGCGCTACGTGGAACATGTTTTCCAACATTTCGGAAGTGAACAAGTGGTCATTTTCGGGTTCGACCAAGCTCGCGATGGGTATTCCCATTTCAAATACGAATGTTGTTATTATGGATGAGAGGAAGGTCAAGTTTTGCCATTATGGACAAAAGGGAGAGATTTGTTTGATGGGATGTATGGTCCCGACTAACGGGTATTGCGGCGCTCCAATTATTGGAGGTATTTGATAAACTAAAATGACAAAAATTTACATTATTTTTTGAATGAAAGCTTACATTCCGTTTACTCTACAGGGAAACACGGATCAATTTTTCGAACTGGGGATTTAGGGAGAATTATTCAGGACCGATGGGGCACAAAACAGCTTCTTGTAGAGACCTCTGCAGACTCGAAAGTGTTGCTGGATGGGAAATTGGTTGATCTGGAGGAACTCTCCCGGCAAGTAAAGCAGGATGCTTTGATTAAAGATTCGTTTGCCTTTGTCTGTCGTCGGGGGAGGGATACCCCAGTTAGTTTCTCCAGTTTACATATATAATTTAACTGCGTTTATAAGTTATAACACTATGATTACTTACTACTTCAAAATGTTTTATAGACCATAGTTGTCGCGATGTCTTCCAAAGATCCGAAGAAACTGAATGTGATCAAAGAGAAAGTTTTCAGTATGGAACCTCGGGTATCTTCTTGCTTCCACATCAACAATATTCCTAGCTTTTCCCATGGGCAAGTGGATTTGAAACAGTTGCGGGCTGCGTACTTCAAGTATTTGGGACGATGTGGGCCCAAGCAATGGGATGCTATATTGCAGTCAAAAAGGCGTAGAAAATCGACAAACTTGCCAATTTCCTTCAGCGGTTTGTCCAAGAACATTCAGATAGTTTGCAAAGCAGTTGCATTCAGTTTGGGCGTGTCCGTCGATAAAGTTATCAAAAATTTCGATAAAAGCTTTTGGGACGTGGGGGGCACTCCGCTGAGGGCAATCATGACAGTCAAGTCTTGCCTGTGCCAAGGAAAGAAACTCGGTCAGTACATGATACTAAACAATTTTTTTTAAAGAAGCATAAACTGTGATCTTACCATTTGCACGATAACCATGTTATGTAGCTATTGAGGATTTTGCTGTGGCAAGTACACTTTCGGATCTAGCAACAAGATTAACTTTCGCTGAAAAAGACGAAGCAAAGTGGAATCACAGCGTGTATTTTATCCGGAAGTCCTACGTTTACCCAAAGATGACTAGAAATGACAGGAAAGATTTAACCAAGTACGTCCATTTACCTAATCTGTCTGCACATTGTTTCCTAAACTAAAATTGCGTTTATTTGGATGCACCAATTTGAATTTCTCAACTAAAATTAAGTATGTTGGCGGTAAACGTGTCTCAAATCGTGGATCAGAGGAGCTACAAAGAAGCGGAAAAGTATGTCGCGGGTCTACTCAACGTTTTCGATAACAATCTCAGGTATTTTTCTAAAGATCAAAATAATCTATCAATACCAATCAACAGCGATGCTGATTTTGGTTATTTCCCATTACTCTCCACAGCATTGTAGCATTTAGACCTGAGACGCATGAGTTACTTGGTGTTGCGTTCAACTATAAAGGGAACTTAAAAACTCACTATATGCCAGCCAAAGTGGAAGAAGGACTGGAACTATTCAGCACAATTCTCCAGTCATGCCGGTAAACACAACAAGTCCATTTTTGGTTTTCTTATCATCATCATACTGGGTTGTGCTCATTAAAATTCGTATTGGCAGACACTTAACGAAAGGGATTGAGCCAAAATATATTGCCAAGTCGTACTTAATCTCTCTAAAAGTACAGGAGCTCAGTCCAATCCAAACTATTTTGGTAACACGGGATTTGATCAATGAGAGCGTAAAGAGCGCTGCCAGTGCTGGTTGTAAAGGATACATCCTTTGCACAATTGATCCGCTTGTTCAGGTATAAACTATGGAATGAACTTCAATTGCTGATTTTCCGAATATTACTGGTTTTTTTTTTTTTTAAAAACAAACATATTTTCATGTACTCGCAGGAAATCTGCTGCAGTCTTCTTGGCTTTGAGATCCTAACTGAGGCTCAAGTAAATCTGTACAAGAATAAAAAGTTGCAAAAGCCATACGTCCATTTGGACGATCATCAAATGGTGGGCGCATATTTGAAGAGATTCTCCACAACTTCAAAATGAAAATATAATCATAATATAATAATAATTTTCGCGTTTTTACCCATGATGATGTTTCATTAATAAATCACAGTCATACACACATCCGTTCGTCTTCGTTGTATTTTTATTAGAAAATGCGCACTGGTAGCATAAAGCCATGCTTTTGAGAATATTGACCAGAAGTATGACTAAATATGTCTACGAGAACGGATATTTGCGGTTAATGATACGTCTTCGTTGTATTTTTATTAGAAAATGCGCACTGGTAGCATAAAGCCATGCTTTTGAGAATATTGACCAGAAGTATGACTAAATATGTCTACGAGAACGGATATTTGCGGTTAATGGTTATACTTATATGACTATTATGGTTCAAGACCTAAATGTTAGGACACTTTCTCATAAAGACTACATCATTTGTAAATTATGCAAGGACCTACGGCTCGTCACAGTGGTTCTTTTTGCTTGTCGGTCAACCACTGTTTGTGTGCCTTCCGGTGATTTTGATACGAACAATTTCTTTAAATATAGTGCTTTGTAAATCCACAATCTGACCTTAATGCAGATTCCAAGTTGTCTAGTGTCGCTGACGCAGTTACTCGCATAATAGCAAAAACATATATTCCAACTTGAATTTAGAATCGTATCGTATGACACTATATAGTAATCATAGATGTTTACCTGAAGTAGTGAAGTGAGTAATTATGTCAATTAAACTAAAAAGTGCATCTATCCCTCTCCATGATCTCGTCGAAGGTTTCTGTGATATAGACGAATTCCGTAAAATTGTCAGTACTAATCCAGCCCAAGTTTTTGAAACAGACTCACTCGACAGAACAGTATTTCATAAGTTGGGCTTTCACGGTGAGGTTATTCGTGTAATTGAATTCGTTCCTTATGCCTTAAATGGGGACAAAGTCCATATTTGCAATTTGGTTGTTTCGTCATAGGGCATCCTGAAATAGTGAGGGTGACACGAATCCTTCTTCAACTTCCAGAGGAGGAATCATCCAGTGACATCCCTTTCCTCCTGCTGGATTCAAGCAAATTGAGTTTACTCAAGAAGCAGGAAAAATCCAATAGTTCCACAGCTCTTCATCCAGCAGTGGAACTTGGGAGAACAGATTATGTTAAAGAACTGCTGAGACTCTGTCCTACTTTAAATACAATTGAAAATCGAACTGGGAATATCCCATTACATCTCACATACTCAGGTAAATACAAGTCGACAGTTTTTTTGCAATTACATGGTATTCATAAAAATATTATACAAAATGGGGTTACTATAAAGGAGCGTAGACTTCTCAGTTCTTTCCATAGCCTTGATTACTATTTGCAGACGACAGAGAAGTAACAGCTTGCATGACCATTTTATTGAATGTTGGACCTGCGGATATTATATACCATAAAAACTCCTCCTTGCACACACCTCTGGGTGCACTTTGTTTTAGCAGAAAAACCAGTCAATGTAAACTACAACGAATGCGAATGATGCTGGAAGTCGACCACAACCACGAAAAGAGTTTATTGAAAACTGTTGATAAATTTGAGCGCTCTCCTCTCCATCACTGTTGTAACTGGATACGGCCAGAAGATGATCGTATTGATTTGCCAAGCGAAACACTCAAATTATTCCTAAAACACTGTCGGCACGATCCAGGCACTGTGAATCTTCGAGAGAACAACGGAAGTACGGCCTTGCATGTTGCAGCATATTCACAAAGCTCCAATTTAGTTGGTCTTCTTCTGAGAGACCCCGGTGTGAATTTTTTTTGTAAAAATAATAACGCACGATCCGCACTTCATTTAGCGGCATCCTTAGGTAATTTGGAATACGAACGAATGATCGGAAATTCCGAAATTTTGAGAATTATCCCAACTAGTAATACCTATATGATGTTCCACGAGTTCATGCTCTCCTTTCAGGGTGCATCGATAGATGTTTTGATAACGTGAGAATGCTAACAAACCCGCATCTCGTCAAAAGAGTGATTGGAGACGACAAGGAGGAACGATTCATCGACTATTTACTACGTGACATGGATGATAGTGGAAACACGCCGTTGGCACTGGCTTGTCATTCCGCGAGTTCTCGATCCGTTCACGCAATCCTCTCAGCGGCTTCGGCTGTTCAAGATCCCAAATTATGGTACGCACGCAGGCTAATAAACTCGTAATACCACGTGTAATTTTAAATTGGTGTGAAGAGGTGTTTTAAAAACATTCTTCTGCTTAGGTTTTCGGATACAAAGTCCGATTACGCAGACGTTCTCAGTCTAAAGAAAGTATATGAATATACGCCAAAGGCACTGATAACCCTGCTGGACCAGGGGATTCGTCCTGACTCGAAATGCATTGAAGAGTCTATTGCAATATTTGAGACGGACTTTTCGTAAGATCATAAGAAAAATTGTATGAGTTTCCGTATGTCTCCGATCGTCATATAATATCTTTGACAAGATTACGTTTTTCAAAAGAATTCTAACAGGATTACGGGACCCGCTGGAGAATGGTAAAGTCTCGGAGATGGAAAATTTAAATTGCGCGACCACATGGGATTTCGAAGTCCAAGACAGAATCTTACTACATCCTTTGGTGCAATGCTTTTTGTTCCTCTTGTGGGAAAAGTTACGACCTTTGAAGGCCCTTCTAATATTACATAATGTACCTCAAACCTTATGATTGGTTTAGATTTCTGATTAACACGGAGAATAAGCATTATTTAAATATGAATTTGTAGTCGTTATGGCTGGTGTCCTACTGGGGACTGATTACTTTTGTGGATTCAGACCACCACCGCTTCATTCACACCATTTCTGCCTATTCACTAATTATTCTGTGCGTTTTGTTAGTTGTTAACCAAACGAATAAAATATGTGCGTTAGGATTCAAACATGCCATGTCAGTGCACACATGTACCACACTGGCGCAAATTATCCTAGCTTTGGTGGCAGTTAAACCAACGTTCCTGAATAATGCTGAAACTCCTATTGAAACCTATTGTACAGCGGTAATTGTCCAATTATGCATTGGCACTTTTTGTCCAAAGGATAACTGTATAGTTTATAAATTGCGGATGCTCCATTATAGATTGGAGCAATACTAGGATTCACTTTATCAATGCGAAACTTGGGATTGTTGAATTTAAAAGTTGGGCTTCAAGTGGAGTACCTCGTACAGGTAAAACCACGTAATAAGTAGGTAATCAAATGCTAACAAGTAGATCATGCGTGACAGTGCGCTTTCCTTCATGTAGATGTTCCGCAGGATATTTTTTGTCCTGTGCTGCTGCTCTCCGTTGATTGTTGGCTTTTCATTGGGATTTCAAAAGCTAACCTTGCTTTCATACGAAGAAGTAAGTGACAACTGATTAATTAGTGTTACAATTCCAACATAAACTAAAACGGACAATTTGATAACTGTTAAATACAGAATGACATCCAGACGTTTGGAGGCACTCCGTCGTGGCTTTTGATAAAAACGATCGTTATGATGACTGGGGAATACGATTATGAAGCAATGTTTAAAAACATCCTTATTGAGAAAGCTACTGCGAGAAATGAAACTGAACAATTTGGAAAGCATAATAAGTGCAACTGCACGATGGAATTAGAAAAGAGGGAAATGGCTGCGAGTGCAAATGAGCGAATGCTTATCTTGGACTTGATGATTTTCTTTGTATTCCTCATCGTGATTCCAATAACATTCTACAACCTATTGACCGGAATAGCGGTGGAAAAAGTGAAGGTACGGAAAAAATTTACTTCAATTGCTAATTACCTATAATAACTTGTTGAGTTTATAATGATAGTTAATTTATTATATAGGACCTTCATAAAAAAGCAAAAATAAACCTTGTCCTAAGCCAGATTCATTACATTCGTTACATTCAGTCATCCCTGCTGCAAATATCCTACATATTGCCGTGCCTGGACAATATACTTGTCAAGAGATTTTTTGCAACTCAACAACAACCTGAAAGTTTGCTGTAATTACAGACTACAAGCCACTATCAATAATCCATATTACTACTAATTCTACTTCTATTACTTCTAATATATCACCTTTTATGCTTTAGATCTACACGATGGAACTATTGTCCCGTGGTATACTGGAAAATTAGGAAGTGTGACAGTCGGTTCATTCCACGACAGACATTTTACTCAACTTATAGACCTACCGTACGAGGAGATGGGCTTCCAAAACGAGTTAAAAGCAGGATATTTTCCATTATTTACTCAGAGGAGTGGACATTTAACTATCGATTTAGTGAACTGAATGAAATAAAATCCTTAAGGGAATAAACAGATTGAAAAGTGATGGTATTGATATTGGTATTGAATTATGGGCACATAATTTGTCCACGTTAACGGTGGGACACCTTGAGAATCACGGATCACGGTCAACCAACAGGCATAAAGTACTTATCACCGGTCTAATTGTAAGATGTTTGCATATTTGCATCACACCTCACTCATCATCAATTGCAAATAACTTAACTTAACACCTTATGTATGTGATATTGTTGTACACAAGATAAGAGTTCACTCAAAACAAACGTTTGCACTTGCACTTTTCTTTCGTCAATTTTAAATTAAATAAGATTGATTCTATTTGTTTCTATCTAATGTGGTTATAGTTGTTTTAATAATGTGTATTGTATCATGGTTAGCTGATTTTCAATCACATTTCAAACTATTCAATAGACAGAGTACTCAAGAACACTATGCGAACCTTGTATTCCTTTCTTACGTCATTTTATTTTTCAATGTGTATTTTTAGAATTTGTATTATGTATTGGAAATTGGAAATTGAAGTACTCAAGAACACTATGCGAACCTTGTATTCCTTTCTTACGTCATTTTATTTTTCAATGTGTATTTTTAGAATTTGTATTATGTATTGGAAATTGGAACTTCAATGTGAGCGATATATTACTGTAAGAAAGAGTATTTTACACAGGATGTTTTTTAGATTACTTAGAAAAATCAAATTGAGGATTACTTAGCATAAAGTTCCGACCAAAAATGATAATTTTTATCGTTCTATGTATTATCTTTCATCAGAAAACATTATCTTTCCCTCTTTTACCAAACGACACTTTAGAATTCCTGAGAAAGCCTACCATTTCAACTCCTCTCTTGGAAATTTTGGGAGAATCAACGTTTCAATTCATTTGGAAAGATAACATAATCCTTTCCCATCAGATACTAAATAGCTGTATTCTTAAAACCTGCGTGGTAATGCACACGCACCAGGATTATCAAGAAAATATTACGTACCTGGATAACCCATATCTAAAAAATAAAGTGTACTATGGCCAGTTATTTCAAAAACACCAGGATATTTTGCAACAGCAAAAATTCTCAGAACCTCATTTAGTGGTGGTGTTTGACATTAAAACTAATACTGGATCTATTATCGTACCAAACTTTGGATATGTTGAAGAGAATAATAGTTTTAATCGAAAGATTATCATTCGACATTTTCCTGAAGTAATGGTTATCCCCACAACTTGGAGTCAATCAGAATCAGAGACGACCCCACTCACAGTTTCAGTTTCTTGGTTTTCCGCTGCGGTAGCATCCCTGCTACTGATTCAAACTCCAGAGAAGATTCACCTGGCATGTTATACTTGTCCTTCTACATTCATATCTGCACTGCCTCAGAAGTACTCCAAGAGCGGTGCCCCTGGGGCTTTTACTCCTTCACTGGAGGAGATTCAATCATCGATTAAATCACGCTACAACTTGCGCCGTCGTTGGAAAGACCTTCATTCTCAAATTGAGTCATTACCTGAACAGTTAAATGAGGGGATTGACTCAGTGTTTTGCAGAATGTACTTTGAAACCAAAAATTTTACATACAACGACGCACTACAAAAATACGAATTCTGCAGTTCTAAGAAGATCATCTCCAAAAGTATTATTCCTCCTCACGTTATGTTAATTGCACATAGCTTCGAAACGCATTCTCTCCAGTACACAATATTCATTGAAAAGATAACGCGAAAAATGAATTGGATGTCAGTTGTACAGCCTTACCCATTAAAAGAATGGCTTTGCGTATTCTTAACAGCTTTTGGCTTGAGCTTGATGTTTAAACTGCACAAAGTGAAGCACTCCAAATTCCTTGTTTATTCTGTACTCGTCGCAAATGCAGACGACGGGTGGGAAAAGCATGCCAGTAGGCGAATAAGCTTTCTAATTATGATATGGACCTACGTAGCAATAATTCTACGAGAGTCGTACACTTCAACACTGTACTCCTTTCTAACTGCAGAGCCGGAACCTAAAGATCTGCCCAGGACTTTCTGGGAACTAGTAAACCAAAGAAAACTACAGATTATAGGCGTGACGCACTTAATGGAACAGACGTTGTTTTATAAATATACGAACAATTCCAGGATAGTTGAATTGTATGATGTAATTTTCCGTGGTTTCTTTCTGATGCCGGTGGACCGTATGCAGCATCTGCATCCCTTGAAGAGTATGTCGAAAAAGCAACCGTTTATGCTGAATTGTAGGTCTCAAAACGTGACAAAGACTGGAGAACGTATCATACGCCCGTGTCGTGAATTCGTAGACCCTTCCCGCATGGCAATAATTTGGGATGACACTGAACCAATTCATCGATTTGTCGAAGTGTTTGGAAACCTACGACCTATTAAAAACGTTGAAGGAAGCGACCCTTTTGTGAAAGATTACAAATTTCTGGGGGTTGCAATAAGAATGATCTCGATCAGTTATGAATTGTTTATGGGGAGAATTGTTCAATCTGGAATTTTCAGGTACAAGCTGAACTACATTGAAAAGGAGAAGTTAGCAACGAGTCTAAAATCGATTAATATTATGGGTGGATTTAATAAAACATGGAATTTCGTCACTTACGCCTTTCGCTCGACACATGATTTCGAAGTTAATGGTGAAAGTGATGACGAGTCGGGGCCGGGGATATTCGAACCTGCTAAATCTGACACATTTTACGTAATATGGGTTCTAATGGGCACGCTGTGTGGCACGAGTTTGCTAATCTTTATTATTGAAAAAACCTCGATTATTGTTTCATTTAAATAATATGCCTTTGGTTAAATCAATTTCAACTGCCTGTTTGAAGTTATCAATAAATTATTGCATATCATAAAGCAAACACAAAACCGTGCATCCCAAAATTCCAATATTTAAGACTATCAATTCTTTGCTAAATTTATTACAAAAAGTAATAAATTTTTTTATTACATTGTACATACTTTGTCTTTCATCTTCTTCACTAAATAGAATCCCTTCTAATACCACAAGACACATCCGAACTCCGGCAAATGTCTTATTGTGGCTTCCCTCGTGGAAATTATTAAATCAAATCATTAATTTCTCAAGAGTAGATGCATTTCAAATGTGTGTTTCAAAGATGGACTGATACCCGACACTTGTCCAACTGAGAAAAACAGAATTTCAGA
>JAANSN010005945.1:0-11451 GCA_036850665.1 Dicranocentrus wangi
AGACGGGAAGGTAATCGCAATATAAACTGCTATTCTAATTGGGACATGCTTCGCTACTTGAAAGAATATGGTTTGACTACGGTTGGTTATACTCGTTGTTGTTGTTGTTGATGATGATGATGAATGGTCCTTTGCTGTATGATCAAAGGTCTCAAAGATGCCCTCTGTTCGCATTTAGAACTTGTGCCTCTCCTGGAAAATGTGTTGTAGAATACTAGAATTTGTAGACAGAAGTATATTATTGTGTAGTGGGGAGATTTTAAAACGGTTTGTTCTTATGCACCATGGCCTTGTTTATGTATGTGTAGATATTAATTTTTTTAAAGTAATGTCAAATAGAAATAATCTATATTTACTCAATATTGTAAACGTAAACAACAAGATAACATATAAATTCTTAGAAGTACACATAACCCCGTGTCCAAATAAGGTAACAACATGAACCACATATTTTTAGATATGAACCACATAATTTGGAAATTACATCATAAAGTAACGAAATCGTGATCTTGTTGGGTGACCGATAGGTAAGCCACGTAGCCACTTTCTGAAACCGCATATTCCAACAGCGAGGATAACAATTACGGCTCCGATAACGCTAAAAAAAAAAGAATAACCACATTCCCGAGCAGGATATGAGATCACCACCTACCACAACATGAGTGTGATTGACATTGACATAAGATATAGGATCTGGATGTCTGGTTTCGTACCTGATTTTGTCTGGCAGGGATTGCAAAATGATGATCTGCCATGTCATTGCAAAAACAACATCAAAAGTTCGAACCTGAAAATATTTAGAGAGTTGGAAATGATTCTGGTTATATTGACTTTGTGGGTTTCTGGTACTTTGTGAGCCTTACGATAGCGACAGGACCTATAAAATTTTAATAATTACAATCATTAGGAACAGAGAAATAAATGTAAAAGTTCTTCTTGGTTGAACTCCTATAGTAAAAAAAAAGTCTCAAAGTTTACCAGCGTTCTCAGCCTTCATTGCTAATATAATGGCAATTTGTCCAAGAAACGTTAGAAATGCAAGTGTTCCAATAAGAGCCCATTCCTTGATGCCTTCTGGGACCTTCAAAACTTGAAACATGACTGCGAGAATGATATTCTCTGCTGAGCCCCACACACCGAACATGAGTGTCGTAATAGAATAATGTACTTTCCTTATGTAGCGAAGTACAGTAAAGGAAATTGAAGCTAGGAACATGCATCCAAGAGCAAGACCGGAACCAATCTAGGGAGAAAAGTTGAAGCAACTCACTGTTCCGTGCTAACGTACACATTTCTTCCCGAAAGCGTAAACTTTTTCAAGATTAGCAAATCCTTTCTCTACTTTTATTAAATTTTCCATACGAACTTTTCCAAGCGAAAATAGATAAAAGTTGACAAATATTGCATAAAGCCACTTCGCAACTTACTAGAGTTTTCGTATCAAACGATTCAGCTCCGGTGAGCATTGGAGGTCTTGTTATAGCCGCTACACCAACCAAAGTGAAAAGAGATGCGATGATGGTTATAAGCCCGCATTTTTCCTTCAAGAAAATTTTTGCCAGGATAGCTACGAAAATTGGCTGAATTGTTAAATTAAATTAATTTCCAGACCCATTTATAGTTGTATGACAAGAAGACGTAAAGGTATTGGTGGTAGCATACCGTGCTGGAAGCAATAGTCAATGCATCGGCCATTGACAAATACTTCAGTGAGTAGAAATGAAGTAATAATGAATTGCAACTGAGCATGCTTCGTAACTGTAAAATAAAAGTGTACGAAACAACATTTGTTTTTCATTGCCCACTGGCACGCAACAAATGACAGATTTCACAATAATAGTAACTTCATAATAACATGATCATATCACCATCTTACCAAAACAAGTCCAAACATTCCAACATTTTTTAGTTTCGTCCACGGCCAAACTCGATTAAACACTTTGTCACCGAGCTTGCTAAAGAATCGTTGGTGAATAAGAATGGGTATTGCAGGTAACAACGCACCTTGAAATCTCCACAGAGCAATACTAATAGGATGATACCCATCCAATTTCTTTACTAGTAGAGCTGTCAAGGAAAATATGAGACTGGATAAAAGGGCGAGCAGCATGCCCCGATATCTTCGTAGTTTTGAAATTTTCTTTGTTGGCTTCACCGGATCTTCCGGTTTCACAGATATCTCCTTGATTTCCTCATCCTCGGAATCACTTTCGGACTCGGAGTGATTCGAGTATGGGTTGTTTGGGTCTTCAATTTTGTTGGCGAATCTATTCCTCAACGCTACTTGGGCTTGGACCGCCAAAGCAGCCTGGCGAAATGTTACAGGCATTTTGTACTTTGAAAAGAAGAATCCAGAATGTTTTAAAGAAAGAAAATTAATTCTGACAGAAAATGTCGGATATGAGTTGCATGCAAATTGAAATTTTTAATGAGTCTCAATTTCAGTAATCCTTGTATACTGATGTAAAGCCCACACGAAATGGATTGCTGTAGTATCCAGTCTGTCTAGAGAAGCAACAGGTTCCGTAATGTGAAGGTAAAATCCTGAGGATTCTCAATATGTTCAAATATCCTTTTCAAAGTAAAGCAACACTATTGTTTACTCAGTTGAACCCGAACCTGCTGTTTGAATGAATCTATGGTGAAGGCATCACTCCAGTCGGCAGTTGAAATCTACGTTAGTCCAAACGATGCTACCACAATCTCATCATGTGTCAACCGCAAGTGGGATGTCGTGTGATACTTTGTGTACATTATAAGAGCTGAATTTACTTTAGTTTTTAGCCATTCTATAGAATTTCAATGCATATTTTCGTATATCAAGTGCTATAATTATCACGATATTCTCATGAGAATAACGCAATCCAGTTCATTGTCATGATCATGAGGTAGGCAAATTACAGGATGGATACGAAAATACATGCATTTGACAATAAACCAACTCCGACAACACAGAGAATGGTTTACTTACAATTAATGTGGACGCTTAACTTTCATGATACCAAATCTGAATAGAATTGTGGAAGGCCAGATATACCTATGCAAAAAGTGCTCGCACGCAACTGCTCACTTGATTTTCCAGGAAAACCACGCAGCTTAGTTTTCTATGAGCGTAGTACGTCCGTCCATGCTGGAGCGCAACCAAAAATGTTTTAATGAATTTAAATAAATTATATCTCTGGTTAATTGCAGTAGTTGTAATGCGGCGTATGCAGTCGTCTCGTTTTTTTATCATGTCATTCAAGCCAGTAGCAAGCAAACAGATAAATTCTGGAAACGGCACTTTGTACCCTACTCACATAATGCCAGATGAATTTTGTAAAACTGTCGTTGACACTGTAGTGTAAACAAAGTTTGTCACGAAGTTTGTAAATAAAAATGAGTAAAAACTACAAATAGATTTCTAATGAGCAACTAGCCATTTTAAACGCATTGAGAACCTATCTACTTAAATACCCGAACAGAATCTATTTGTTTGTACTGAAGTGACATAATAAGGTATGTGTGTATACGTACGAGCCAAGTACGTAAAATATGTTCTGTGAGAATGAGAATTCCGGATATCTACACAGTGTTTGCATAGCACGCACCTCTGTATGATGATACTGTAATATGTAGAAGCCTGAGTTTTGAACCTGTGTCATGGTCAAGTATTTTCCTCACCAGATTTATCATTAGTTAGTATTTTGTAATTTCACGATAGCTATCACCAAAAGACAATTCCTGTTGAAATGATGTTATTGACTATATATATACCAATGATGACTCATAACTTAAGGCTGAGGCTATGCACGAGTTATTGAATTGGATTTAATTTTGGACATCATCTAACACACAAAAGAAGATTTTCTAGCATGCGGTGAAGGAAATTCATAGAACCCTTAAGACAAAAGGCAAAGCTACATGAACGACTTTCGGCGATGAAAGTGGATGAAAAAGCATGGATTTCAATGTCCAAAGTTGAATACAGATAAGGGTTGCACTTGAGCGATACCATCACATCAGATTAGCGGCAGCATAGCAGCAGGCACAAGGAGTTGTAAATTTTTACGATGGTCGTCCTTTCCACTTCTCATTTTCACGTTACACTTTTCCTATACGAATACGAACGTGTGTGTGAATAGTGAAGGGAGATGATGACTCATAACGTCGTAGCTGTAGCCTTTTGGATAAGAATAAGAAGTACTAAGCGTGAGGTTTGCTGGCTTAAATGGAAAACGTTTTTCTTGAATCTCGATCTCGTACAAGCTAGAGAAAAGGAAAAACTATCCATCTAGCTAGAATAGGGGTAGGAACCGCATAACATCTATATTAGCTTCTCTCTTGGGTAATAATATGATTAGTATTATCATGTTTACGTAAATATATGTGCATTTACATAGGTACTTGTAGCAGGCTTGATGCTACTCGATACTTGATTCGTGTAAAGCGTCAGAAAGAAATGGATTAGTGCATATAAAAGCGTGTGCACTGCAACTGCAGTTTCTCATACGTACCACTTTTCCTCACTTCACTCACAGTTCATCATCATTACTCTTCGCGACACCACCACGAATAAGAGCTGGAGCTCACGCACAATTGTTTGCATGATTTCATTAGTGCGCAGCACGTTTATAGCAATTAGTCAAAATTATGTTAATATGAAAACTAAAACACAATTTATCTATGAGACACCATCTTGACAATACAATATATAGTCTTTATTTATAAAATTATAGTATTCTTTTTTACATTATTGCGGCTCGTGCTCGTCAGTGTTATACATTTTTGGTTCATTAACCAAGAGCCTTTATATTTTACTATTAGGATTAGCTTGATCATACGTACTTTTAGTTTCATTTGTAAAAATTTCAGTAGCAGTTGTGATTTATATGTGAGAGTAGTTTTGTTTCTGAAACCCCAAAAGTAAGATTTAATATTCTCCATTACCAGCCATTTGACTGTGACCAATAAATCAAGTCTACAGATGGATAAAATATGCTAATCTAATAATTTGGAGCAATAACCCTCGGCGAAGAACTTGGATTACCATCTAATAAAAGGTATTTTACTGTTTATAACATACATAATAACATAAGTATCTTATATTATTTACTTTATCCTAACCATATCACGATTACATTAAACGGAAAATTTATATAGTACAGTTTACAAAAGTTTTATAAGAAAAAAGCATCTCGTGTTTGCCGTGAAAAATGCTATCAAACCCCGATTATGTATTGTATACAATACATTATAGCCTTCACTGTGAACTCGGCTTTGACTACTTGTGCATATGCATACTAATAATATGCATGCTAAATATTGGACCAGGGCATTGCTATGTACTGTAGAGTGACGTTTGCAACTGTCTGCAGTCTGCATAATATGCAGAGTTATACAGTGCAAGTTTAAAACGGAATCTTTTTGTTGTATATTTGTCATATGTAGTAGAAAATGCGAGCAAAAAATTTCACTCTCTCTCGAACTCACTGCAAAACTCTTAGCGTGTTTACTCCGCATTTATTTGGCCTTGGTAATGTTTAGGTATATATGTAACTGTCAGCATCATGACGTGATGTCGAATATTTGCTGGTTTGTTTGCAATAAGTTATTTTTAAAGCAGATAATGATTTAATGAACGATCGTGTGGGTTTACATTACGTAGCATAAAACATGCTGATAAGACGTTTGTGTCTATATCGTGCAAACTTAATTTTTTAATCCTAATTATTCATTGCACTGCTCGCCTAGAATGCTTCGTTACTTGATTTTAATGGTAGTTTCTTCGTAGTCGGCTCGGCTGTAGCTCTTTCTCAAGACAGAATTTCATCCTGGCTTAATTTGTATACTATTTGCTACATGGCGTGATTGGCTTCCACTGAACCACATATACCCCATACCATAATAATAACGAAACATAGGTACAATTTACAAGTCAGGCAGAATGGATAAAAAGCACCCGAGGACCGGGCAAAGTCGTGGGTCATGAGGTATTTTGGTTTTGGGATTATTGTTTTTCATTCTTGTCGCCAACCGTGTGGTCTTATCTACGAATGACTGACTCACTCGTCCATTTGTGTAGCGGCATCATGATATATGGTTCGGCGTAGTATATTGGAAGTACATCATACACACACGCCACAAACTTCTCATAAACTCAGCAAGTTACAGTAGTTGTAAACCTTATATTATTACATGGGGATGAAATATCATTCTCAGCATCCAACCAAAGTATCTCGAAAATAGCATTTGTTTCCTATTTATTCAGGTCGGTTTTTTTTACATAATATCTCGGCACTGGAAAATATTAATATTGGGCATGCATGAGCAAGAAAAGGAAGCAGAATAGGAACAGCACGTACGCTTCTATTCTATCACTGTATGTACACAAATTACAAGCAAATATCATTTTGTTACAAACATCAGAGAGGATTTTATAATCACAATCACAACAGAATGATGATATGATACTCAAATGGGATGGGATGTTCGTTTACTCTTACGATGCTTTGTTAGTCATGAATATTACGCTTTGTGTTGTAAATACATACACAATTATGCAAAATCATAAAAGCTTCCCCTTGCCTCGTCCCATTCCACTTGATGCCCATAATATTTTGTCACAGTAGTACTTACTACTGTAGTTAATTGCTAGGAAATAGCAAACAGTGCAGTTTCTAGCGAACTCTAGCTTACACAAATACTTGTATTCCATCGGGTATATAGCATTATGACTGGAAGCCCGATCACTGCGTCTTTCATAATCATCATGGCGCATTTTAACAGTTATGTATTACTTAACAAAGAAAGAAATTATAAACGAGGGTGTAACATACGTAAAATTTTTATCATTAAAGTGAATTACGTGTAATAATGTAATGTGTTTCCTTCGTACATAAATACATAAATATTATATCCAGGTATACCGATACAGATACTGCTGAAGTTTATATTGGAACTAAAAGTAGTGAATTTAAAAAACAGTGGAGCTTATGCTTTTGCAAGTGCGTCCCTGATATAGTATAATTAAATAGGTTTGTAACAAGTGTGAGTCAAAATGGGAATGCACAAATGTTTTTTTTAATCGTGAATCAAACCTTTTGACAAACAAGTCGGCTTTAACAAAAACATGAACTTCAATGATTTGTGATTGGCAATGCATGTTTAGTAGATGTTTAATCAAATTCACTGCACGGAAATTCAAGGTTTTCTTTGAAATTTGCACTACAGATTCTTGAACGGAAAAGAGGATTTATCCCAAAACGACGGCAAGTGAACAGTAAAACCTGCTCCGTTCGTGGATGACTCTTTAAAAAATCATAACGCCCAAATCGAAAGAGAGAATGAACCGAGAAGGCAGGTGTAGGAACCCTTCGCTGCAACAAGACCCGGATACCCTTGGAGGATACAACTGGGAGCCAACTCGAAGTGTTTTGTTGTATATCGACAATTCGAATATCTTTGAAAGTGCCAAGAAGCACTCAAGCCATAAAAAAAAATACCGAAGCGGAATCCCTGATGTGGCATGTCGCATTGATATTGGGAAACTAATTGCAAAGGGTGTAGGGAACAGGGGTCTATTATTTGGAAAACTTTATGGGTCTGAGCCTCCAGCATTGGATACTGGCAAGTGTTTCATTGTGTTTATAGTACATACATACGCTATTTATATATAATTGTCTCATGAAAATTGCAACAATTGTCCTTTGTCGTGATCTTTTATAGTATGGGAGGCTATACGTAGAAAGCAGGTCCACGTTGAAACTTTCCAGCGCTCACGGTGGACCTTGAAAGAGAAAGAAACTGACGCGTCCTTGACAGCAGATGCGGTTGAGGATATAATCATTAACAAGGATACGGCTGGAGAAAACCGGACTGTAATCCTGTTTTCAGGCGACAGGGACCTCCTTCGAGTTGTTGATAAAGCGGTGTTTTATGGGTATCGCGTGGAAATTTGGTCTTTCAAAAGTTCCATTAATAACAGCGTCAAGCGAAGAGAGCAAGATGAGCCAAAGAGAGTCATAATTAAATATATTGATGACATTTTTGATGAAATTACGTACACAAAGGTTGTTTGGGGAAAGAAGAAAATCCCACGGGAGAGAAGTATTGTGGCTACGTAAGTGAAAATACGGAATTCATTACTATTAATTTATTTAAAGCATGCTCTCGCTAAATTTTCTAACGGTAAATTACAATATATTTATATCCTTCTGCTTTACATCTAGTGTCGACTTACCTGCGAACAGTGATAAGAGGGAGACACTACGTACAGTTGTCGCCAAAGCTGGAGAAATTTTTCGGTTGCCGATGATGGGAAAGTATTTGGAAAACTACAAGTATATCGTGTTAATCCCTTGCATTAAAGAAAACTACACGCCCAAGCCTAGCTATGGAAAACCTAAGAGTGAACAAATGACAATTCGGACATACAGCTTTTACAAGTACGTCAGGAACACCATGAAAGAGCTTCATAAAAACTGTGAATATATATTAAATAATTCAGGTCCTTCAATAATTCACTGAATAATATTTCACAACTTCTAGACAAATCCAACCCTTTGTTCATCAGTTAGTAGAACATTTCGACTTTTGTACTAACGTAAAACCATGGGTGGAATTTGTGTCAAGTAGAAATGAAACCGGAACTTGTGGTATTGTGTCATCCACCCGATTTCAAGCACTGGCAGATGGTGAAGACGATGAAGATAAAGAAGATGCGGAAAATGATAACGGTTTGTCGGATGATGAGTCTGAGGATTTTAACTGCAATGATTTCTTCGATGCTCACCCTGAAGATATTGATGATTCCAGTGATATTGATGATGATAATGATTTTGTCCCTGTTGTTAGAGAGGAAGTTAAGACTCGTAGAATGTATAGCGACTTTTGTCGATACAAGTTTTGGTGTGCTAAAGGACTAAACTGTACTTATAAGCATACCGAAAAGGAAAAAGAGTTTTTTAAAGTTCAACAAGATGGAAAGCACAGATATTTATATAAAACTAAGCCATGTTACCATCATTTGCAGAATACGTGTCAATATATGAATAAACCGTATTTGTGTGCTTACGCCCATGATTTGAAAGAATCTAGATGTAACTGCTGTAAAGGAAAAGGTTCTGGACTTCATTGGATGGATCAGTGTCCTCAAATCAAATTTAAGAAGTAATATAAATGAGGTATATATGTGTTTGGAGATGTTTTCTACATTTTTATTGCAAAAGTTCCGACTGGATGGTTGTAATTGTGAGTATAATGTATTTTCAGATTAAGATGGTCATATTTTTCAGCGTTTCTTTCTTAACAATATTCTCAGACTTGGTCTTTACCTCTGATTTATTCACCGTATAGCGCGGTAGCGGATACACATAATACTGTATCATGTATAGGTTATGTAAGTCTACAGTAAGTTCGCAAAAAGCGTCTCAGTGTATTTAAAACAATTGTATAATTGCGAAACAATAGCAGCATCAATATTATTTACAAAATATAAATAGTATTATAATAAAATCATCTTAAAAACGAATTCACACACGTTTGAAAACTCATTTTGTAATTTTAATAGGAATTATAAATTAATATTCAAGGTGGGAAATGATTAATTTAATAAAAACAAAGAAGTTGTGAGATATTACTTGTAATAAACTTGAAATCAAAAATTTTATTATTTCAGTCCCAGATTAGCTGTACAAATACTAATCATATTATTAAAAAATCACATTGTGTTCTGCACCAATCCGCCTAGCTTCCGATGGAATGCGTATTAATGGACATGGACATATTTCCAGGGGCTTCAGTAACAAATGTCATTGCCATTCCAGACAAGTTGTGCCAATCAACATCACACTGAAAAGTAAAAAAGATAGTACTTTTCTTGCAAAAGTTTACCTCTCATTCATGCACCTCTAACGATTCCCTTCGAATCACTGGCTAACTTCGATTAAGCGTTAACGAATTGTTAAAATATAAAGGGATTGGTTTACGACCATGCGGCCTGAACTTATTGTTAGATTCATTTATAAAACGACGATCCAGGGTCGGGTTAATGCTGGAAGCTTCTGAGTCAAACATTTCAAATCTTGGTCGAACCAATGGGGACCGTTTGGATATTCTCTCGTCTGCGTTATCTGAATACTGAAGAATGCCAGTGACCTCAGTGAAATTATCCAGCGCTTGTTGATAACGGTTGATGTTTTCCCCGCGATGAGTGAAAAGTAGATCCCGTCGAAGATTTGCCCTAATTATAAATCTATCTTCTGCCACACCTTGGTTCGCTTCACGTTTAATCGTAGTGTCTAGCCCGTCTACCTCGATTATTCTAATGATGTGACGGTCGATTGTAAAATTGAATGAGACCCAACCACTTGCGTTGATTAAACGAACTCGGTAAATCTTTCCAGGCTTGACGTCATACACAGGTTGGCGTTGAATGAAGGACAGACATAGCCTGCTCTGTAGACTGGCGTATTCGCATGGATAACGACCCACGCCATTCATCAAAGCAGATGAAGGATATGGAGGAGAACCCCTACTTTCTGCGGATAAATACCACTCCTCATTCTCTTTGGCGGAAGTGTGATACCACTCATTTAGCGTAATCAGGATTTCAGCGTCATACATATATTCATAAACTTCAGGATTCCTGCGTATAATCAGTGATCCCCAGAGTCCTTCAGTGTATTGGGAGTTTACGTGAGAATGGTACCTTAAAGTTAAAGAAACATAATATATGTTATGGAGTCTCAGTGTGTCCTAACAAGTCTCCATAAAAGTCAATGTTTCTAATAATTGCTCAGTGAACATTGGAACATTTATGGGAACTATATTATTTTTTGTTTTAATTATTTACCAGTATGTTCCAGTTTCAATTAGGGGAAATCTGTAAGTTTGTGTTGATCCTTTCTTTATGGGGCACTGTGTTATTTGACTAGGTCCGTCTTCGAATGGAGTACCCCTTTAGTTAAGAATATCTTCAAATTACCATGTTGCTTTATGGGAAATATGAAATAGTATTCAGGGAGGGTGTTGTTACTACCTTTGGTGCAAACCGTGCCTATGAATATGAATTGTTACATTTTGTCCGTCGTCAATCTTATTAATCACTTTAACCTCCAAAACATCACCCGTGTTTGCTTCAATAGTAGGACCCGGAAATTGTCCACTGATTCCTAAAATTTTATTAGTACAAACGCCATCAGGCATGCCCCTAAAATAACCGACTTTGAAGGTATATCGGATAATTCTTGCGTTTGCAGTGAAAGCTGCATAATATACAAATGCGCATACAAAAAGTGTTAAATATGAGACAATGCCATCTTCGATAAATAGAGAACCCTGCCTACTCTTGGAAATGGGCAATTCACATAATTTACTGATGTAACTCCGGTCCAGATATTAAATGTCCAGTGTGACGAAATTAGTGTGAGTGAGCTAGGGAAATCTATAAGGATGAGAACCATCATATTA
>JAANSN010005946.1:0-11448 GCA_036850665.1 Dicranocentrus wangi
CACTTGTCGTTCGTAGTAAACTAAACTCTTGAGTTTTTCTCAAGGTGACAAAGTGAATTTTGGAGAGGTAAAGAGGTAGTACTTCTTTGTCGGTAGAGCTAAGTCCAAAGGACTGTGACCTTTTTGCCTTTTAACTAAATATCTAAAAATACATCCGCCGCAATTGCTCATTGCAATGCAATGTGTGCTCGGTTGCTTGCTGGAGTGCCGACCTACGATTAGTATTCATAATAATCACGCACAGGTGCATGAGTGCATGTGCCGTGCCCAGCCCAGTCTCGCCTGTAAAGGTTTATGGTACGGTTTTATGCAGGATTAAGAAAACTTTTTGTGGTTTAAAGCAAGTACTGCAATGTTTGCCTAAGTATTTATATCTGGCTGGCTAGTATACAACTTCTAGTCTGTTTAGTGTGCATTTAATAATATTCCTTCTGCAGGGATTTATTACAACGACGTACGTTTTGCTTCTCCTCCATCCAAATGTGGATTTACCCATTAATATGTAATGTGTGTTTCAATTAGGCAATAAGTCAACATAATAATTAAGAGTGATAATTGATTTTCGAAGTACAATGAGTACAATGTATGTACACGATATAAAGCTGTGTTGTTAGTAGACAGCTTGTGTGGCATTCGGGTTTCTAATGTCGAGATCATCCCAAAACGACAAGTATTTTGTAAAAGGTTCATCGATGATACGGGCTGGCTCGTCGAGTTGCATGTATGGAAAAGGGCTCTTCCTTTGGGTCTATGGCTGGCCAAGGAATTCCCTCAAATTTCACCCGGAAACCACTGTATATTTATAGACACATGTTTAGGAGTTAGTTTAGAAGAAGTTGAATGTTATGCGTAAATACAATGAAAGGGTAAAGTATTTAATATTTGGGTTATATTTAATATTATGTAAAGGGTAATATTTGTACTCTTTTTCTGCAAATTCCACAAACGTTGTGAGGAGCACCCTTGAAAATCTGTAGTCCGGGCTGGATTTCCATATTTCACTCATCCAGTTAAAATGCCACAGGAGGAGCTCATCCTCCCCGTGACATGACCCTTGAAAATAGACAACTTTCTGTATATCCCCCTATTTAATCTAGGAGAAATTGCTTAGCTAAGTTTGTTCAAGTTTACCCCACTCATGGGCCCCTGTAGATCTTGACCTTTTCTTCATCATGTCTTGTGTCACTGCAGTAGCCACTTGTAACTCCGCCGGAGTCCAGTCCGCAGGTGTAACTGCTCTCACCAAACTGTACATACTTGGGAGCGCTTTTGACTCATACGTGTAAAAGTATAGATATACAGGCGCAAGGCGGCCATGGCGGAGCGCAGAATATTTTAAAGGATGGTAAAACATTCCATCAGAAATCATTTGAGTGAAGCTTTCCAGATCATCGCCAGGATTTGCTGTTCGCCCGTCACCAAAATAGTACTGGCGGATGCGCTCCGACACGTCCTGAAATGAGGGGTCATAGTTTAAAAAGTGGGGTGCCCAATCCTTCCAGTGGTACTCCATCTTTTCTTGAACCTCGGGGTATGCCGCGACTCCTTAATCCAACCAAAACAATATTACACCCTAGTGTTAAGTGATAGCATTCAAAATGCAATTAAAAGTGCCAAATACTACTTGCGGTGGTTAAACATCCCTCTGCTGAAGTAACACCCATCATAACTGGAACAGCATTGAAGTTCCCTTGCTCCAAAATGGCGAGTGGGTGTTCTGACAAAAACGTATCTTCTCTGCGAACAGCTTCCACGGTAGCTGCAAACACGTCCCGTGGGTCGTGCGTAGGAGACTGGAAAAATAAATTAAACTTGGGTTCCCATCTCATTGTGAGGTTTGTAAATTCAATCAAGGTGTTTTCCCATTACCATTGTATCCGAACTAGGTAGTATAAGAACTTTTGCCCGCTTCCTCTTCAAGCAGAGAACCAACGCGGTAGTATTTTTCGTCAGACATCCCACTCTCTTTCCAAACCGTTTAGATTGGGACTTTGGATCGGCCACGAAAGCTCCCGGCATTGCAGCTGAGCCTTTGGAAGTCAAAGGTGAACAAAAAATCCAAATGTTATTCTAAAATCTTATAAGAAAAGAAAAAACTCTTCTTGCTAAACAAATTCAAGAACAAAATCCACCTGATTGCATAATCGCCTTACTGAACAACCCACGAGAGAGAGGAGAGAGGATATGGAAGTGGACCTTGTTAATTGACAAAATAAGTTCAAGTGTCTACTAACACTATCAAGTGATTCTCCGAATGCATTAATTGATTCCGGCATTCAAAGAAGGTCAAATCATTATTCAAAATTGGCAAAACATACTGCAACTGCGCCAGCATCTTCTCCAATGAGGGTGATTCGATCTGGGTCGCCGCCAAATCGGCGAATGTTCACTTGGCAGAACCGTAAAACCATGGACTGATCCTTGAAGCCCATGTTCCCTAATTGTAACATAAACATATTAGAGTAGCGTATATCTTACGAGTAATTTCCAGTTTTCAAATTTATATATCCACTACTGACCTCTAATTAGATCGTCTCCAGTATTCAGGAATCCGAGAGAACTGAGTCTGTCGAAATAACATAATAACGTTCTTTAACGCTGTAAAAATAGTTACGGTAATTTGGACATTCTTATTTATACCTCTTACCTGTAGTTCATCGTCACCACAATGATGTCTTCGTCCATAAAGTATTTGGGTCCGTACAAAGCAGAATTTCCAGTGATTAGGCTACCTCCATGAATTTTGACAAGGACTGGCAACCTCCCAGTTGCCTACAAATATTACGAATTTACAAGTAGCAATAAATATTCTTCAAATACAGACTGCAAGCGGGCTATTCTCAGAATATTCTTACTTCGTACCTTTGGAACTTTAGGAACGTAAACGTTTAAATATAAGCAGTCTTCTTGGCCAATCAGGCGTCCATAAACTAGAGCGTCAAATTGCATGCACTCCGAGGCATATTCAGTCGCCTTGTAGATCCCCTTCCATCGTTCAACAGGTACCGGAGGCTTTATTTAAATAAGAATCATAATTATTGATTTATTGAGAAAAAACTGGAATACTTAATGAACTATAAGTAATATGACCTACTTCAAATCGGAGCTCACCCACAGGCGGTTTCCCATACGGAATCCCGAGGTATTCTAATTGGAACGTGTATACAATTGAGTGCAGCACAATGATTAAAAAATAAAATTATTGAAGATATAGTTACAATAATACCATAATACTCCCTTCCCCCTCTGGAAGTTGCCACCTTGCCCTGCACCTTCCCAGTATTGATTTCCACAACGGGAGCATTGGCGGTGAGTAATCCAAATCCAGCGAAAATATACGAGACCACCCCTACTGCTGATGCCATTATGGTATCTCAAAATCTCAATCCCTAATTTGGCATTTTCAAAATAAAAACCAAAGTATTATAGCCTTGTTTGGGTATCCAACTCCAAAATCCAAGACTGCTACTTGTTACAAATCAAAATTACAAATGCGGACACAAAGAAAATATTTATAATCATTTGAAATATTTACTAATTTGGAACTTAGCCTAGGTTTAGCAGAAATGCATAATATATTATTCAATACACCAAACACGGATGGAATGGAATATCACAGCTTTATTTTAAGAATGGATGAGATGAGTGGGAATAAAAACATGAAGTGGAAGTGGTTTCTACTTAATTGAAACTAATGAAATGTTTGAATGGCAAGGACAGGGACAGTTGAGTCTGAGTCACATCTAGAATGAAATGTGCTTCTTGGTAAAAATAACTGTCGGTCTGTCTGTTATAGTACATCACTCTTGTTGGGCTTGGGATTATATTGAAGAGGTGCACCATGACACGGAGATTGTTTCAATTGAGAGGAATTTAAAGTGCTGGATTTATGAACACCAGAAATGCTGATGCTGAGAGTGAGTGGGTTCAAGGATTATATGCATAATTCTTGTTTATTATAGTTGCCCAAGTATAAAATGAAATACGAGACTAGTTTAACAATCACAATGGCAAAAAACACAGACTAAACTTTTTCCCTAACTTATTTATCCAGTTGTTACGTTAGATGACTAATCCTGCGAAGATCTCTCTCGGAATCTCTGATTTTCAGCGATTGTAAGAATTGCACGCGCTCCGAAAATGGTTCCGGAATGATTCTACTTTCATTTTCATCCCTGATCAGAAGGTACTGTAGTGTTAGAGGCGGTGAGTGTTCTGATGTAGCGGGATCAACGGGTGGCCACGACACGCCATTCATTTGAAGCGGATTCCTAAAAAAAATTGCACGGATTAACGAGGGAATTACCATGATTTAATACTAATGCATCCGGAAAGTGATTTGAAAGCGACGGCGTACTCATTTCTGGCAAAGTCAACAAAAAGCTTGACAAATTTTCTCGAAAAGGGAAGATCCCAAGTCGAAAGGCGCTCAATGATCCATTCCATATTCCAGAGCTGGAAAATGTCATCCGCGTGGGTTACCCCTGGGTTAAATAATGAAATGATGCATAAGATAGGTGCATTATATTATGAGCCACTTTTGTTGTCACTTAACTTTCATCATAAATGTTGACTAATATATTTACCAAATTCATGGGGACCCTCCCATCCCACTATTTTTAAAAACATGTCTGAAATTACGGCCCAAGTCAGTTTTACCTCCGCCAATAACCAATCGTCTGGCCCGACAGCTCTCAGTAAACTGTACATGGAGGGAATCATGACAGAACTATAATCATAATAGTAAAGATACGTTGGAGCACCATGCTTCGAATGGATAAGAGCTGCTTCGTGGAGAGGCTCAAAGAATAGATAGTCAGAATTCAGTCGTGTGTAGGCCTTTCTAAACGCAATGTTGTCGGTAAAGGAAATATCCCCAAAATAAAAGTCGCGTATTTTTTCCGAAACAGGCTCAAAAGATGGATCGGTGGAGTAGCCAAGACTTCGAGGAGCAAAATCATTCCAATTTTTGTCCATTTTGGGAATCAGCTCAGGAATAGCTTCGACCTCTTCAGAAGTAGAAGGAGGCATAAGTCAATTTTATAGGTTGCTGGATTTTGTAAAGTATTTTCAAGTCAACTACTACTTACTTGCTGTACGGAGAGCTCCCTCAGCTACAAAATATATAAAAATATCCAAAGTGAAATACCATAATTATTTATTACTGTTTAAATTTTATGTACACAATATTTTCATGGGTAAAAACATGACGTATCAGACCAGAAGTCACTCCCATGATTACTGGCATCTTAGCAAAACGTCCGGCTTCCAAGGCGGTCAGGGGATGCTCGGAAATCATAGTGTCATCCCGAATCACAGTCTCCACAGATGGCAACATCATATCAATGTACGGATTTGCAGGGTACTGTAAGTATATTATTTATGACATTCTCGGCAACAACGTTCGGAGCTAAAAAACAATTTAATTAAACATCGATCCACTATACCATAATTAATATCTGCGGTTTGACCAAATCAGTTGCGTCCATGTCCTTCAAGCAATTCACCAAAACTGTCGTGTTATCCGATCGAACAGTTAAGGTATTTGCCGTATTTAAACGTGGACTCTGTCGCATTTTTCATAACGGCCCAAGAACTCGTCGATAGCCCTGATTGCAAAATTGCCCGGGAGAACAACCCCCCAGATGCCGGCGAAATAATGTGGTGGTGACATGATGCTGACCCCGCTGACTCTCCCCATAATGTTATCCTTTCGGAGTCGCCTCCAAAATTGTGAATGTTCCTTTTTACCCACTTCATGGCCATATTCTGGTCCTTAAGTCCCATATTGCCCCTTAACATGATAATTTAAAGTTAGTAAATCTAGTCTATATAATAGAGACTAACATTATGAGTTTTCATTTATTCAACCTGATTAATTCATCCCCAGTGTTAAGAAAGCCAAGCGGACCCAATCTGTAATTCATTGTCACCAAAACAATATCTTCATCCATGATGTATTTTGGGCCGTACATGTTTGCAGCACCGGAGACGAAACCCCCTCCGTGGATATATACTATCACGGGTTTCTTTACTTCCGGCTGCATAGGAATGAATTTGCATAATTGCGGAATACATAAATCATAAATAATATCCTATTCCCCAACGGTGCAACTTTTAAGAAATAGGATTTTCTCTATAGACTTACTTCAACGGAATGTGTGAATACATTAAGGTATAAACAGTCTTCCACACCGTATACCTACAGGAAACCCACACAAATTAGTATTCAAGTGCTCGATTCACACACCGAAAATTCATCCTAATATATTAGCACTACCCACACGTCCTCTGATCATCGCATCCAATTGAATACAGTAAGGGGGATACTTTGTAGCTTGCTTCACGTCAGACCACGATTTCGCTGGAACTGGTGGCTGAAAATGTACAACACAATCAATCTGGCTATTGCACACGCAGACGTGAGTGGGCAGCATTACAATCACATAATTTTAGTCACCTGGAATCGCAACTCCCCCACAGGCGCTTCTCCATAAGGAATGCTAAGGTACTCTAGATACTCCTTGCCTTCCCTGGAATATCCGATTCTCCCTTGAACCTTTCCACCCTCGGTGGTGACAATTGGCGCGGAGTACGTGAGGAGTCCAGTGGCCGTTAGGAATAATGAAATTGCCCCTATTGCACCTGCCAAAATGGCATTCTTCGTCATGAAGATTTCAATCATGGTTATAAGTCTTCACGTTAGTGACCATTCAGTATTTTTATTTCTTTTGGATATATTTATTCGACCAAGTTGAAAACACAACAGAGTTCACCTTGATCCATGCTTATGTCGTTTTACTAAAATGAAGCAAGTTGCTCTGGAACATTATGAAGATGCTGAGCTTTTAGGTTATCATACTCATCATGTGTCGCTTCCTGGTTACTAGGTCAAGTGATGACGACTGTCGATGCAGTTAGTGTAATCATGTATCAAAGTGAATGAATCAATCCTGTCCATGCCGCACCCTAAATGATCCAGTGTAAATAAAATCCAATTGACAATTTTTCTTATCGGTTTGCTCCCAATGCGCGTGTATTCCGTACACCACCGCGTCGTATTTCCTATCGCGTTTGATGTGTACAAAACAGAAATAATATCATGTCCGTGTTTTCTGTCAATAACTGACAGTGGATGTGGCTGATGTCACTGAAATATTATTTTCTCAATCGGACCAACTACCTATATAGTTTCATTACGGTGACTTGGCTATAATTGATCAGTTTTGCACAATCAATACCTACCTACTCTACGGGGACAAGGGATGTGCAGTGTGCAGTCTAAGCAAACGCGAGACACCAAAATGCAATAGCTACTAGATAGAAATGTATAAAAAACAAATTAATCAAATCGAAACCCACTGAATTATAATTTGTACATATAACCATTTAATCCACTCATCATTAAGCATCCGAGACATATGCTCATGTATTCATTTTAGTAGCTCCGTTGCGATCAATTATGTAATCATGTAGTTAGCACAATACTGAAAATTTAATAAAGTTCCATTGATTCCCAGAGACGCATTCGGGGAGTAAAGGGTTCCGGAACGAGTTTCCCCTCGTTATTCAGCTCGACATACATCATTGGATGCACTACTGCCTTATTTGTTGTCTGAATAGGTGGCAAGGTCACTCCATCAAAGCTCAGAGGCTCTCTGTGAAAGAGAAAGTGCAAACTAACGTGACTGAAAAATCTTTTTAGGAATTTTGTGCAATGTGTACTTACTCGTTTTTGGCAAAATCAACAAACAGTTTGACGAATTTATTGGAGAATGCCAAATCCTTTTTCGAAAATGGTACCATGGGTGGATTCCAAAGCATTAATAAATCCATTCCATGTGGTATTCCTATTAGGTATATAATTTTATACTTACTCTTAGTACGAAACGTAATATCAAAAGTATGTTATGGAAAGTATGATTGTGTTATTTAAAAGTATTGTGATAATTACCATATCGGTGAGGTCCTTCCCAACCCAAAAATGTCTCTCTAAACGTATCCGCCACAACGTGAAAAGCTATTTTCACCATACTCGGAATCCACATCCAATCCCCGTTCCCTGTCGCTTTAAAAATGCTGTACAAGCTAGGCCGCGTGACAGGGTCGTACGTGAAATAGTAGAGATAAGTTGGTGCTCCGTGTGTTGCGTGGAACAAAGCCGATGTTCGTACGGGCTCAACGAAACACGAGTCGGAAAACATGTCTGTCAAATTTTGCATAAAAGTCGGAGAATTAGTCACGAATTTTTGGGGACCAAAATAAAAATCTCGAATTTTGAGCAAATCAGGGAGAGGAGTGTTCTTCCGGAAAAGCAAGTATCCTCCGTGTTCTTCCCAGTTTTGACCTATTTCCGGGATTAGTTCCGGAAATCCGTCGAATCCTTAAATATTTATTTGAATTTGCAAGTTATTACATGTTGCATTGAAGATTACATTAGTTACTAGCTGAAATTTAAAGTAATGCATACTCGCTGACTTCCAGACACCTTCCCCATTAAGAACTCCCCAGAGAACGGGGATTTTGGAAAATCGTCCAGCTTCCAGCGCCTTTCTGGGATGTTCAGTGATAAAGCTGTCTTCCTTGATTACCGTTTCCACTGAAGGTCTAATCGCCACGACTTTTGTCAAAGGGTCCAAATGAGATAGTTGCGGGCTAACCACATCCAACCAGTCTTTACTTCTCAAACAGGTGACTAGAGATGNACGACTTTTGTCAAAGGGTCCAAATGAGATAGTTGCGGGCTAACCACATCCAACCAGTCTTTACTTCTCAAACAGGTGACTAGAGATGTTGTATTATCTGTAGGGCATCCTACAAGGCCTCCGTACGCCACTGACGCATCCTTGGCATCGTTGAGAAACCCCCAGGGACATAGAGACGCTCCGGACTGCAAAATCGCCCGTTGAAATAGTCCCTCAGATGCTTTTGAAATCAAGTGGTAGCCCACGCTGCTTGCCCCAGCAGACTCTCCAAACAGCGTTATTCTCTCAGGATCCCCTCCAAAAGAGATTATATTGTCTTTTATCCATCGTAGAGCCAAATTTTGATCCTTCAAACCCATGTTTCCCCTTATTTCACCGTCTCCGGTGTTCAGGAATCCCAGAGGACCTAGTCTGTATTGAAGTGTGACAATTACAACATCGTGATCCATGAAGTACGCCGGACGGTAGACATCTGTCGCCCCACTCATAAAAGCCCCACCATGAATATACACCATTACAGGTTTCTTCTTAGCTGAACTTTTAAAATCGGAAGGTGTAAATACATTCAAAAATAAGCAGTCCTCTTGTCCCAGAGTCTGTCCTACGACTAACCCTTCCATTTGGGCACAAGGTGGGGGATACTCTATTGCTTCCTTCACGCCTTGCCAGGATTTTACCGGAACTGGAGGCTACACAAACAAATTACCAACAGGTTGGTTTTGGAACTTGAAACCAAAATGCTTGATGGCTTGAGTCATATTATTACAAACAAGCTTGTACCTCAAATCTAAGTGGTCCTACGGGTGGTTCCGCGTAAGGAATGCTGAGGTATTCGGCATACTCTTTGCCCCCTCTCGACACTCCCATTCTCCCCTCAACGCGTCCATTCTGAGTGGCAACAATTGGAGACTTTTCAAGCCACTTTGGATAGTATGCAATCACTGCCACCAGAAACGTCGCAACGGCTATTTTACCCTTACCCATACTGACATTTTCTGCAAAGCATGTTTTGCTAAAACAAACTGAATGTCTACTAATCCCTACGTTGCCCGAGCCGAGCTGAGATCCGAGTGAGTGGTGATGACAATCACTCTGGTTTGGTTGGAGTAACTTGAACTTTGATTCCGTGTTGTATGTTTATGCATTTTTCCTCTAAATTAAGTATTATTATGTACGCTATGATTTACACTATCAATATAGAATGAGTGCCTGTTATCTACATTTTAATACACGTGTCATGTGAATTTGGAGATTCAACTTCATACTTATTGTTGATACTATACCATAATAACCATAACATACAGAGTAGAAGTGAGTGGCCTTGAAAAAAAGAGAACAAGTTTAATTGAACATGCGAACACGCATTTTGCCTCACGTTGCAAATCAAAACCTTATATAACACAGAGTATGATGATTTTCAGTTAATTAAAATATCGACTCCCAGACCTTCATTCTAGTAGTAAATGGGTCTGGAATGAGTTTTCCTGGATTTGAGTTGTCCAGCACCATGTATTTCATGGGATGTATTACTTGCCCATCTTTGGTTTGCACCAGGGGCCACATGGCTTGGTTAAATGTCAGCGGTGCTCTATAATTACCAAACAAACTAGTTTTTAAATTCCCATCTAACCTCTACAGCATAGCAAAACTGGTTGGCCCGTTAGCCTATATAGGTATACGTACTCATTTCTCGCAAAGTCAGCTAATAGTTTCACGTGTTTCCTCGAGAAGCTCAAGTCGTTTTTGGATAAAGGGATTCCGACGGGCATTAAGTTAAATAGCATCAAGGTTTCCTCTCCATGCGGAATTCCTTACCATGTTATCATAAAATATTATTTTAGGCGCATAGTCAACGATTTTCCACGGACATTTGTCAAATATTATGCAGAGAGGATTACCATATTGGTGGGGTCCTTCCCACCCAAAATAATTTTCCCAGATAATGTCCACAAGCATGGAATACAGCATTTTCACCATCCCCGGAATCCACTGCCACCTTGCTCCCACCGCTTTGTAAACGCTGTATAAACTGGGACGGGTGGCCGAGTGGTAGTCGTAATAATAGAGATAAGTTTGACCACCATGTTTTGCGTGGAGGATGGCTGTGGTTCGTACAGCTTCGTTGAAGAGTGCGTCAGAAAACAGATTCGTTAAATTCTGCATAAAGGAAGTATGGGATCTCGCCGTGAATGCATCAAGGCCAAAGTAAAATTCACGTAGTTTCTGTAAATCTCTTGGAGGCGTATCCTTCCGAAATAATAAATACCCACCGTGCTCCACCCAGTTTCTGTCGATTTCTGTGATCAATTCTGGTAAACCTTCGAATCCTTCAAACAAAGTGTACATTAATGGTTGGCCTATATAGGTACTTATGTAATTAAAATGATTCCAATAATACATACTGGCCGATTTCCAGACACCTTCGCCGCTTGTGACTCCCATTAACACTGGGACCCTCGACAACCTCCCGCCTTCCAGGGACTTTCTGGGATGTTCGGTGAGAAAAGCATCATCCCGGATGACTGTTTCCACAGACGGCCTAATGACCTCAATTTTTGTTAAAGGATCCTGTCAAAAATCCACATAAAATGCAATTATACAAACCGATATATGGGCTAGCTAGCTGGGAGCTAAAATAATATTGTATACCATACCATATTGACTGCTTGTGCGGATACCAGCTCCACCCAATCCATGCTTCTCATGCATTCCACCATGACAGAAGTATTGTCAGTAGAACACC